>CAUYQV010180081.1:0-23981 GCA_963574575.1 Galagoides demidoff
TTTTTTTTCTGTTCTTGAAATATTTTACTAAGAAGAATGTGTTTCAACTCCATTCAAGTAAACATAAAAAATGTGAAGACTCCATCTTTTTTATGGCTGAATAGTACTCCATGGTATACATATACCATAGTTTGTTAATCCATTCATGGGTTGATGGGCATTTGAGTTACCTCCATGACCTGGCAATTGTGAGTTGAGCTGTGATAAACATTCTGGTGCAAGTGTCCCTGTGGTAAAATGGTTTTCGTTCTTCTGAGTAGACACCTAGTAATGGGATTATGGAATCAAATGGAAGATCGAATTTTAGTTCTTTAAGAATTCTCCATGCTTCTTTCCATAAAGGTTATATTACTTTACAATCCCACCAGCAGTGTAGAAGTGTCCCCTTCTCTCCACATCCACACCAATATCTGCAGCTTTGGGACTTCGTGTTGAGGGCTAATCTCACTAGAGTTAGGTGATATTTCAGAGTGGTTTTGATTTACATTTCTCTGATGATTAAAGATGATGAGCATGTTTTCATGTGTTTGTTGGCCATTAGTCTGTCATCTTCAGAGAAGTTTCTGTTCAAGTCTCTTGCCCACTTATAAATTGGGCAGTTTGCTCTTTTTTTGTTGATTAAGTTCTCTGTAGATTCTAGTCATCAGCCCTTTGTCAGATTCATGACATGCAAATAACTTCCCCTGTGGCTCAGCACCCATAGTTCAGTGGTTACAGTGCCAGCCACATATACCAGGGCTGGTGGGTTCAAGTCTGGCCTGGGCCTGCTAAAAAACAATGACAACGATTATTAAAAAAAAAAAGAAAAATAGCCAGCATGGTGATGGTGCCTATAGTCCCAGCTACTTGGGAGGCTGAGGCAAGAGAAACGTTTAAACCCAAGAGTTTGAGGTTGCTGTGAGCTGTGACGCCACAACACTGTACCAAGGGTGACACAGTGAGACTCTGTCTCAATAAAACAAAACAAAACAATAACAACAACAACAAAAACACAAATATCTTCTCCCATTCCAAAGGCAGTCTTTTCACTTTGGTTGTGCCACCCTTAGATGTGCAGCAGTTTTTTAACTTGATCAAATCCCATTTATTCAACCCCCCTACAATTACCAGGGGTGTCTTCATAAAATCTTTTCCCAGGCCAATAATGTCAAACATTTTCCCCACACTCTTTCTAGAATTTGTATTGTTTCAATGACACAACAGGCCTCATTTTTGATTATTTAACACTGCTTTTCCCTATTCTACTCTTTCTGCTCCCAGAAGCTGGCATCAGGACCAGTGACTCTGCATGTGGCCTCTCTTCTAGGGGTAAGCACACACCATGTATGAGGAATCTCCTGGACCATAACTTCTAAATGGTGGAGACTCCTCAGTAGTCAGGGGCCCTTGTTCCTCTTTGGGTTGCTCCTTTTGGGAGAGATCTCCTATTTATCTATCTGTCTATCTCATTTGTTCTCTTCCTCCCTCCCTCTTTCTCACTCTCTTTTCTTGTAGGTCCAGCCTTCCCATCTAGGAAGTTGAGACAGGCCTGGGATTACTCTCACAGCTTGAGACCTATGGCCTAGAAATTAGAAGTCACACTCTCTTCTTTCTTACTTTAGGCTGCTCTGGAAATGTGTTTGCTCACTAGCAAGAGTTGAGAATTTCAAGATCCAGGCATAGACCTGGGGGAAGGAAGCGGCTGTCTGGGTTGCTTGGTTCTACCTGTGGATCAGTGCTGTGCAGCAGGATCAGCTGTGGATCGTACACTCATGAGTATCTCCTAGGAAATCTTTAAGTGCATCAAGAAAAAGAAGCAATAGGTGACTACGTTGGCCACCTGCCAACATCTGTCCCTGTTTGCCTTCCCTCTTTGTCATAGTCCCTTTGTGCTGCTTTAACAAAATACCCAAGTCCGAGTAATTTATAAAAACCCCAGCAGTTTATTTCTCACGGTTCTAGAGGCTGGAGTCCAAGACTGAGGCCCCAGCAGGTTTGGTTGCTGGTGAAGGCTGCTCTCTGCTCCCAAGTTAGAGCTCATGGCTGCATCCTCTGGAGGGCAGGAAACAAAAGGGCAAGAGGGCCACACACTGTGTGAAGCCTCTTTTATAAAAGCCCGGATCTCGTTCACCAGGGAGTAAGCCCTCCTGGCCTAATCACCTTTTAAAGGTCTGGCACTAAATACCATCACCTTGGCTATTAAGTTTTAATGCCTCAATTTTGGAGGGAACACCTGAAAACCATAGCCCTCCTGTTGCTGTCAATAGACCATCCCTGCTCTATGGAAAGTCACCCCCCACTTGTGTACCTCTCGTTCCCTCTCATTTAGGTAAGGACACCATTCTGTAAGTGCTCCCCTCTCATCTTGACCTGCAGTTTTCCCCCACTGCTGGGTGATAAGCAGCAGATTTCCAACATGGTGGAATTCTCCTACCTTTAAAAAAACAAAACAAAAATACTCTATTGACTCCATTCTCCTCCTCCTTCTGCTCCAACGCTCTTCTGCCCTTGTCTCCCCTTTACTTGGCAGAACAGAACTTAACTCCCCTTCCTATGTTCATTTCCTCTCCTCCCAGCCTCTAACCCAGTGATTTTCAACCGGTGTGCCGAGGCACACTGCTGTGCCATAAGAAGGTCTTCACTGTGCTGAGAAATTTTTTTAAAGATCATTAATTGAATTATTTTCAAAAGAAGTTCAAAACACAGTAAGTATATTCTTCTTTTTATTCTTTTTTTGGATCAGCATAATTTCAAAGTGTGCCATGAGATAAATAAGTTGGGATAACTCTGCTCTAACTTGTTCCAATCATCCTTCTATGGAAATTTCTCTGCTCAAGGTCATCGGAGACCTCCATGTTTTTACATCTCATGATCAGTTCTCAGGATTCATCCGACTTGACTTATCTAGCATTTGACATAGTTCATCACTCGTTTCTTCTTCCTGAAATACTTGTGTTCCCTGTGGCTCCCAAGACACTTCGGATTTTAACTCAACTTTACTGGCCATTCAGGGAACAATAAATGCTGGGTACTTGAACGACACAGCAAATAGCATACAAAGTGGAAAAGTACTAAAGCCACTTCCACCAAATGCAGGAACAGACAGATACTTGCTATCACCACTATTATTAACATTGCTTGGAGACTAAATAAAGTGGTAAGACATGAAAATTAAATAGTAGATGTGAATATTGAAAAGAAAGACAGAAAACTCTTTATTTCTAGAGGTCATAATTGTGCAACTAAAAACCTTAAAACTCCAATTCTTTTATCTACTAGATATTTGAATTAAATATCCTACAAACTATTAGAGTTAATGAGAGAATGTGTTAATATGGCTAGAAATAGTACAAAGAATAAATAAAACCAAAAGCTGGGTTTGTTTGTTTTTTTTTTAAAAGAACAATAAAACACACAAACTATTCAGAAGCCTGATGAAGGAAAAGAGAAAGAAAAACTAAGCAATATTATCAATTTTTAAAAGGGGATATAAGCCTTGATTCAGAAGATATTCTAAAAATTATCAAAGTAAATTGAATGCAATTTGCTAGTAAGACCTTTAAGGTAGTTGTTTTTATTTTTTATCAAACATGGTCCCTGCTTTCACTGAGCTCATAGGCTGATAAGGGATATGGGTAATAAATACTTGCTTACACAAGCGATTGATTTTCCTTATGTAAAGGGTCTAACTGGGAGACCTAATTTCATGGGGTGGGGGGGGCGGGTGGCAGGAAAGACTTCATGAGAGAAGAAAAATTAAGTTGGTTTGGAACAGAGGAAGATTGGCTCAAGCAGAGGCAACAGTGTGAGGGAACACCCAGAAAGAGGCAGGGGTGTCTGAGAGTGTCCCACAGGGTAGAGGGCAGGACACATAGTGGGGAGAGCAGAGGAGAGAGGGGCAGGGTACAAATTATGCAAAGCCTTCTAGCCATGGCAAGGATTTTAACCTCTGTCCTAAGCATCATGCATTTTGAGCAGGGAAGGATTGGGTCTCTGCTGCATGAACTATTTCCTCTGTAAGATCTGCAAAGGTTATAACCATGCAGAAAGGTGGCATTGTCAGGATCTCTTGTCACTTGCATCATTCAGTGATACTGGCCACATAGTCTCTGTAACCCCCAAAGTGCTCGATATCTTAGAGGTTTCAGTAGGAATTCTGCCACGCCTTGGAGACAAATTGACCCAAGAGACTGGCAGCTAGTGGTTGGGGCCTATCTTGACTCTCATCTGATTCCCACAGGCTGGGTCGATGTCTCAGCCTAATTTCCCAGAAGTTTCTTGACTGGCTTGGGTCATCCCAGCATTCTCTTCTTTCATTTCAACCTGTGATAGATAAGACCTTGCCAAAACTCTAACTACATGTTCCCTATCCTGAGTCCTTACCTCACCCAGTCCTGTGTTTTTCTGACTACAGATCATAACCCACTGCGGGCTGTGAAATCAGTTAAGCAGAGCATGCCAGCATTCTTGAAACAATGAAACAGAATAGGAGAGAAAATAGCAGAGCTCATCGTAAGTGGTAAGAAGATCATTTATGACATTTTAATTTCAGATAAATATGCTCGGGTGTGGATGTGTGTGAGAGTGTATACGCAACATAGGTTACTCTAGCAAATGGATTTCTTAATTATGAGTCATGCTCAAAAAAAGTTTGAGATTCACTACCCTACTTCCTCCCATCTACACCCTTTATCTGCTCTGTGTAGAAACCTGAGCTTACTGAGATCTGACTCCTCTGCCTCACCTCATTTCATTTCTCCAAGTTGCTTTTATTCATCTCCTGGCCTGTTAAAATATCCTGTACCTCTCATACAAACAACCATTATTGGAATATATTTGGCTTTTTCCCCCTTTAATCATGGTATTTGAGTTTTTCCTCATCACACACAATGGGTCACACTTATAAACGTGCCCTGTGGTTTGATGAATTACCCATACCTACAAGGACATAAAACGCATTGCCTGTGTCTTCTTGGTACCTAATTGAGCTAATCAACCTCAGAGTGGTCCATCAACTTCATCCTTTACTTCTAAATGAAGTAAACATTATTGTTCTGGATTCCTAAACAAACGTGATGGTCCCTGGCCTGCAAGAGCCAAGAAGACAAACGATCTAATATTTGTCCCAGCCAATCAATTATGCGTGTTTACTACATGCTTAAAACAGTGTTCTGTGTATACACCCTGATGGTTACAACCCACTGGACAAAGACCGTCAGTTGTAACCTTTTAAACTTGGTCTGTTTGTTCTCTTCCTGTGCCATCTCCCCTCCCGACCCCCAAGGCAGCATGTTCACGGACCCCGCTTTTCTAAACATGGATGTGGATTTGACAGAGAAAGCAGTCTCTTGCCATCTCCATCAACACTCGGTAAATGTGGAGTTAGATCACTATCTCCAACCCCTCTCACATTCTCCCAATACCAAGAGAGAGATACAGTGCTCTAATTGCAAATGAGCACCACATAGTTTGATTGTTGTTGTTTATATCAACTATAAAACCTCAAGGAATACTTAAGAATTTGTTTCTAAGCACAGAGATAATTTTTGCTTCAAAAATTGAAAAGGAAAATTGTTTCTGGTCCATGGTGTCAGAGCTCACAGCAAATTCAAACTCCTGGGCTCAAGCAATCCTCTTGCCTCAGCCTCCGGAGGAGCTGGGACTACAGACACCCATCACAATGTCTGGCTAATTTTTCTACTTTTAGTAGAGATGAAGTCTCGCTCTTGCTCAGGCTGGTTTTGAACTCCTGAAATCAAGTGATCCTGCTGCCTCTCAGACTGCTAGGATTACTTGTGTGAGCCACACTGTTCAGTTCTGTAAAGTACTCTTCTAATTTTCGTTCTATCGTTCTCAGTTTGGAATTATCCTCAGTATTTTATTAAATAAGGACAGCTGCTGTCCAATTCTGGCAAAGATAAAGAAAGTCCCTGCCTAATATTGGCAGATGTGGCTGATAATAATAGACTTCTACTTAGCTGTTACAGAGTTGCTTTTGCCTCCCTCCAAAGGAACCTAGCTGACAAGAAAAACAATGTTCCAATTAAAATGTGCACACAGTCTGTGATAGATTAAGTTGGTGCCAACACCACTTAGGAAGATCAAAGCTTTGATTATGCTTTCTTGAGTCATCAGGAGGAAGACAGGCAAAAAAATCCATGCAATGACAGCATGATAAAAGGGCCCTAGATGGAGAGTCTAGTGTGTAGCATTCTGCCACGAACTAGTGGTGGAACACCGGGCAAAGCACTCCCCCTCTCTGGGGCTGTGGTTCTCTTGTCTGTAAAATGGGAGTGCTCACCTGGGTCTGATACACCAAGAGATACCTCTTGTGCATGACCGCAGATCCTGTGGCCTCTCCTTTTTGGAGCTGGCCACTTCAAGGACTGTCCTTGCTTACATCCTCCCCCACAACACCTTATCTCTTATTCATGCTGTGCCCCTCTAACTGCCTGCCTTGGAGCTCACCTGTTGGCTTTGAAATGTGAGATGCTACAAGACCCAGTGGGCACCCCTGCACCCTATGGAAGGGTGAAGTTTTGACTGATGGGTTTGGGAGCCAGCAGACAAACTTTTCTAATCTCCCCAGGGACAGATTGTCTTAAGGTGCAATGCTCATGTGACAGCTCAGAAGAGGCTCTGGCAAGATTAGGCAATCAGTTGAGCATGATACCAAGTGGCGGCTGCCTCCTTAATGTGCTCACATCTTCTCTCTCCCCTTCCCCGCCCTGGTCTGCTTTCCCCTCACTCCTGCTCTCCCAGCATTGACTATACTCCCTACTAAAGTAGCAACAGATGAGTTTTTATCTTCGGATCTTCTTTAGGGTATTCCAAGGTAAACTCTGGATTGCCAGTGATGCTCAGCCTCCAAGCCCACCCACCCCCAAGTGAGGATTACAAGGCAGAAATCCAATTATCTGCTTTATATAATGTCTTTCTATGTAAGGTTCATGGGAAAAAAAGTTATGATGTTAAAATATAGTTAAAAGCACATGGAGTAGGTAATATTGGGGCAGGTTTGGAGAAAGCCAGCACAGAAGAGAACGTGGGTTTCTGGTGCCTGAGGCAACTCAAAAGAAATACAAGAAGCCTAAATGGACCCTGGGCTGGAGATACAGGTTGTGAACAGTGGTCACAGTGTAGGTAGGAAGGGAATCTGTGTTTGTGCTTGATGCTCCCCTGAAGCGAGACAAATGGAGACAGTGTCAAGGAGTCAATCTAAAGCCTACAGCAAGCTTCCTCAATGCCCATGCAAACCCTGCCATCCCCCTTTTTCCTAACAAAACCACACTTATTTGTTCTAATTGAGGTCCCTTGCTCTCAGAGTGCCTTCCCAGACCTCCAAAGAATGAATCATGATTGACTTCAAGCCTGATATGTGACCTGGTTCTGGCTGATGAAACAAAGCAGGAGGCCTGCTAAAAAGGAGGCCTCCCTTCCTGAATAAAAAACTATAAAAAGTGGAAGGTTATGTGATTCTTTCTTTCTGGAATGAGGGTTTGATGCCTAGTGCCCCAGCAGCCACGTTGTGATCTTGAGGTAACAACATGAAGGGAAGATAAGAGAATCTCAAAGATGCTGGATCAAGCATCAGTGAGCTGCTAAACCAATTTTGACAGCGGTGTGTTGTCTTCTTGTGTGTAAAAAAAAAAAAAAAAATCCTTATTCACCTCAGCCATTGTTAGGAAGGTTTTCGATTACTAGCAGCCAAAAAGAATTCCTGATCTTAGGAAGATGTGGTAGAGAGCCAGGAAGAAAAATAAGAAAGACAAAGATTCAGAAGTCAAGTAGAGATTTGAGGGAGTCACCGTCAGTACAGATGTTACAGAATACATTGTGATGACCCTGAGAAACCCACCAGATTTTTCAACTAAGAGGACACTAGTGACTTCAGTGACAGCTATTCTGGAAAGTCTGAGGGGAAAAAGCCAGATTTTAGTGGGCTTATGGGAGAAAAGAGGGCCAACATCAAATATAGACAGTTCTTTCAAGAGGAATTGACTGAGTATGCATCTCACACAGTCAAAATGTCACTGAGCTTTGGTTTAGATTTTTCACTTCTAGGGATCTATCCACAGGGAATAACAATACAAAATCTCCATCTTTTTATGGCCCATAGTTCCAGGTGTACATAAACCGCAGTTTATTAATCCGTTCATGTGTTGAAGGCTCTTGGGTCGGTATCTCACTTGTCATTAGTCCCCAGGCCGTTGAAGAAATCAGCAGGCTAAGAATCCATCCTAGAAGCCGGGTTTCGCTTTGCTTGCTCCAAAATTAGCATTTAGAATAGAACTCCCTTATTTGGTTTCTGAAAGTCTGATGATTTGGTCTCTGAAAAAGTTGGTCTAAAGTAAGAGTGATGGTTTTTGTACAAAAGAAAGAAGGCAAATGGGAGCGTTGAGAAGGAGTCTCTCTTGACACAATTTATGCCCTCAGAAAATATTTGTTGAAATAGCTACTTCAATTTTATGGATCTTTGGGGTTGGAAGGGGCAGCAAGCCTCGTCTGAGAAGGGCCGGTGTGTGTGGGGAACAAGACTGCTCCACTCAGCAGCTTGATTTTCAGCAGCTGAGAGGAGAAGCTGGGTAGTGAGCCTGGCCCCTGGGACACAGCTGCCGAGGGCAAGTGGCCCTTCCCGAGGGGCCAGTGGAATGGCACAGTCCTTGAGCTCCCCTAACCAAAAAGGTGCAGAGGGGTTAGACGATTAGTGAGAAAGAACAAACTGACCCTAGATGCTGGCTGAATATTAATAAACTGGGCATGTGCTGAGGCCTCCTGAGTGAGGACATAGCGGATAAAAGCCTTGTTTGGGTTAGAACTAATGATGTTTGAAGTATGATGACCTCCGTGTTCACCGTAATATAATAGTTACCAAGTCCAGAGAAGTGCAAGGGCCAATTGCTCATTCATTCAACAAGTGTTTACTGAACACGTACTATGTATGTAATAAATTATGGACACAAGGGGGAAAATAATGCAGCAACCGATTGTCCATGGTTCTTGTTGTGGAGCTACTTAACAAGCCAGGAGGGAGAGAAGTTAAACTATTTGACACAGCAGAATGAAGTCGCAAGGCAATAGTAGGCGAGTGACAGGTAAGGGTCCTAACAAAAGTGCTAGGAGTTGGAAGACGGACAGATGATTTGGGACTACAGGTCAGGGAAGCTTTCAAGGAAGAGGTGTGAGCAGCTCAATCTTGGAGGATGCCCAGGAATTGAACAAAAGAGAGGGAAAGTCCGGATAGGGGGTTCAGCTGGGGAGAAGCACAGGCGAGGACAAGGGCGCAGGAGTGAATGTGGTATGTGGCAGCTGCAGAAGGGACAGTCTTTCTCTAGGAAAGGCTTTGTGTATAGGGGACAGTGGAAATCAAGGTTGGAGAAATAACTTAGATCTTTGAAATGCCATTGAGCCTAAGTCTGCATGTTCACGCACGTGGAGTGTGAGATATTGTCTCTGGGCCACTGTGTCAGCTCTACAAATCCCATATGAATAGCAGCCTCCGAGGCAGCCCAGAGAGTCAGGTGTGGGTTGTACAGCTGTAGTCAGTGGAAACAGCAGGCAGGAACCTGAGGAAGAGGGCTAGTGAGGCAAGAGACTTATGAAACCATGGCCTCTGGGAGAGGTTTGGTTGAAATAAGAGATTTGGGGACATTCCCTCACAATCTCTGTATCTGCAAGTTTAGTATATTGGGAAAATAATTGCAAATTAAAAGTAAGTGATGTCAAATTTATTTGTCCTTTTTCCTCCTAGAAGTCCTAACTCTGGTGGTTAGGGAATTTATTACTCAAGATTGGAAAGAAACTGATGTAAGTGTCATTAACTCTTAATTTTTTAGAGGTAGTTTCACATGCTCATGTTTGACACAGGTCCTCCATCCTCTGGTTACCTCTTCATCTGTCCACTTTGAGGCACTAACAGGGGTGTTTTAATCATTCTACTAGGCCAAAAATAGATGTCATGCTGGTTCTGTTCAGTCCCACATGAGTGTGGGTGTTAGTGCAGCAAGGAGGTGCCTTTCCCTTTGCTCCACACACCTCCATCTTTTTCTTTTTCTTTTGTTTTGTTTTTTTTTTTCAGTTTATCACCCTGGATAGAGTGCTGTGGCATCATAGCTCACAGCAACCTCAAACTCTCGGGCTCTATCTGGACAACGGGTTGAAAAGGTAGAGTGGGTGATGACATGACATAGGTCAAATTAGGACTGAGCAAAGTCTCAGAGATCAGATGGTAGATAACATTCCTATTGAGTGGTCAAAGGTGTGCTGGCCGCTTCTGGAGTGGGTGGCAACTGGGGAGACAGCTACTGTCAGCCCAGGCAGTATTGGACCCCTTGAAAAGGACATAACTCACCTGCAGTTGTAGTTCCATGGACTTCTGAGTTGCTCATGGCAAAACACTCTTTCTCACCTAGAGACATGCAAATATTCAACAAACCCTTATTACCAAGGCTGTGGGAAAAGGTACTCCCATTTCGTGGAGGGAGGGCAAAGTAGTGCAAGTCTATGGCAGAAAATGTGGCAATATCTGCTAAAATTATACACACGCATACATATACATATATGTCTATACAAACACACACACACACTTTGCTCCAGTAATTCCACTTCTGGGAAGTCATCTAAAGTTAATCCTTCATACATACACACATACAAAATAATAATGTCTATCAAAGGGGCTCCGTGCAGCCTAGTTTGTGATACCAAAGATTGGAAACTACCCAAGTCCATTCAAAGAGCCCTAGTTAAATGAACTGTGATACATCTACCCACTGGGGAAGAGCATGTAGCTCTATAAAAAGGGATGGGAGGAAGTTTCCTGTACTCACATGGAAATATTTTTAAGATGTGTTAAGTAAAAAAAGAACTAGGAGCAGAAGATGGTAGAGTTTCTCCATTTCTAAGAATAACCTTATAGCAACGCAACTCCCCGTTTTAGTAGCAGAGACACGATTGGAAGAAAAGGCATTTTTCAATCAACATGCATGATAGTGGAGACAGGGAATCCAAAGGCATGATACTCAGGAGAAATTTTTAAAGTTCTTTTTTTCTTTTAGATGAGGTCTCACTATGTTGCCCACGCTGGTCATGAATTCCTCAGCTCAAACAATCCTTCTGCTTCAGCTTCCCAAAGTGCTGGGATTACCGGGAAAAGCCACCTTACCCAGCCTCAAAAAGTATTATAATTTTATATTATATAATCAATATAAAAACTCGATTGTACTTATATGTAGCAATTGGATGATAAAATATTTCAAAACAATAATTATAATATCATCAAAGAAACAAAAACACATAGGAATTGGCTTAACACAAAATATGCATGGCCTTTACACTAAAAACTAAAACTTACTACTAAATAAATGAAAAAGTAGACCATGTTTGTGAGCAGAAGACTTCATATTGTTAAGATGTTAGTTCTCTGCTGAGCACAGTGGCTCACACCTGTAATCCTACCACTCTGAGAGGCCAGGTGGATTGCTTGCGGCAGGTGGATTACTTGAGCTTAGGAGTTTGAGACCAGCCAGAGCAAAAGAGCAAAACCCCCATCTCAACTTAAAATAGAAAAACTAGCTAGGCATTGTAGTTGGTGCCTATAGTCGCAGCTACTTGGGAGGCTGAGGCAAGAGGATCACTTGAGTTTGAGGTTGCTGTGAGCTATGGCTGAGGCAAGAGGATCACAGGAGTTTGAGGTTGCTGTGAGCTATGGCTCCATAGCACTCTACCTGGGGTGACAGAGTGAGACTCTATCTAAAATAATAATAATAATAAAAGAAAAGGTAATCTAAAAAAAAATCAATTCTCATTAAATATATCTACAGATTCATGTAATCCCAACCAAATGTATTAGATATCTTTATACAAACTGAAAAATTGGTTATAAAATTTTTATGGAAACTCAAAGGACTACTTTGTTTCAGAATATTCTAGAATATTCAGGACAATTCTGAAAAAGAAGAAGTAGTGTGGAGGACTTATATTACCAGCTTCAAAACTTATTATAAAGCCTCAGTAATCCAGATAACATGGTATTGGCATAAGGAAAGTAAAATAGATCAATGTAACAGGAGAGATGGTCTTGATAGCGACTCGTGCATAAAGAGTTAATTGATTTTTCACAAAGGCCCTAAGGTAATCACTGGAATAGAGGAGACAGTAAAGTGTTTTCCATAGTTAATGTTAAAACAACTTAATGTTTATATTTTTAAAAAATTAAGCTCAGTCCCTACCTTATCAGGGGTGTCCAAACTTTTTTCTTTTCTGCCATACATTAGAAGAAGAAGAGTTGTCTTGGGCCACACATTAAATATAAAAACACTAACAAAAATTGATGAGCAAAAATAAAGCTTTGTGCACACTTTTCATGATATCTGACACCACAGATAAGCAAAACAGCCCTCAAATAATCTATATGTGGGCCATAAGTGTCGGATACCCCTACACCATACATGAAAATTAATATGAGAAGGATTGTAAAACATAAAACTTTGAAGCTTCTAGGAAAAAAAGTAGTGTAATAACCTCACCATTTTAAGTTAGGCAAAAAACCAAAAACTTTTTTTTTTTTGAGACAGAGTCTCAAGCTTTTACCCTGGGTAGAGGCTGTGGCATCACAGCTCACAGCAACCTCCAGCTCTTGGGAGCTTAGGCGATTCTCTTGCCTCAGCCTCCCAAGTAGCTGGAACTACAGGCGCCCGCCACAGCACTTTTTGTTGCAGTTGTCATTGTTGTTTAGCCGGCCCAGGCTGGGCTCAAACGCGCCAGGCTTGGTGCATGTAACCACTGTGCCCCAGACACCCAGCCCTAAAATACAAATTTGGGGGTATAGCAGTTACTAACCATAAAAAAGCAGGTAAATTGGACCCTAACAAAATTAAACATTTCTGCCCACCAAATAATGTCACATTGAATAATAAGTATTCAAATCAGAATAAGGGGAAAGATTTGTAAGTTATGTCTGAAAAAGACTTATCCCTCCCTAGACAAAGGGAAACTTCTCCTTGTGAGAAACTTCAAACTTGGGTCTTACCCTTTGCCAGAAACTCTGGTGCGTTTTTCTGCTTCTGGGTTCCTTTCTGTCTAATAAAATCCTATCTCACCACTTAAAAAAAAAAAGATTATCTAATAAAAATAAGACTTTGTCAGAAACTCAACAAAGGAGGTATGTATGTAATGGTTAAGCACAAGCAAAAGGCACTCAACATCATTTATTATTAGAGAAATGCAAATTAAAACCAAAATTAAATGATACTACACCGTAACATTAAGAAGATGGACAATGGCAAGTGTTAGTGAGGACAGGGAGGAGGTAGAAGTCTCACACATGGCAGCTGGAGTAGAATATGATATGAACACTAGAAAAAGAGTTAGCAGTTTCTTTCAGAGTTAATCGTACTCTACTGTATGACCTCACTGCTCGATATTTACCCAAGAGACAAAAAGATTTGATTGAGAATGTTCATAACAGTTTTGTTTATAATAGGTAAAAACTGGAAATAACTGTTCATCAGTGAATGAATAAACAAATTGTAGTGTATTCAATTGTAGCGTATTCATGTTGAAAACAACTCAACAGTAAATTCTACAATGAAACATTAATAAATTGCAAAACCTTAAGCTGAACAATAAAAGCCAGATCCCAAAGTGTATATAATGTGTTTCTATTTCTATGAAGAGGCAAAACTAAACTGTTAGGATAGAAATAAGACAAGGGGTGGATTGTGGGACGGGAGTCTGGAGGATTAACTGGGAAAGGGCAGGAGGAAACTTGCTTGGGTGATGAAATGTCATGCGTCTTGATTGGGGTGGTGGTTACACAGATGTACCCTATATTTACCTAAACTCTTCTAACTGTACATATAAAAAAACTATATATATATTTTAAATGTAACATAAACCTCAATTTAGAAAACGCATGGGCAGATATGAGGCCAATCAAACTATTAGAACTGAAATCATTGAAATCAAAAGCACAATGGATCTAGAACTCAGCGCCTGGATATGGCTGCTGAGAACTTCAGTGCAGTGGAATCATTGGTGTCACTGAGACCGTCTCAGAAGGCTGCGATGCTGCTGCAGCCCCCACAGCTGCAGGGATGTCATCCACATGGAGCTCTCAGGCAGGAATGATGCCTGAGCTCCAGCTATCTTTGGATGGACTAGCCCAGAGCCAGCAATGGTCTTTTGATAACCCCGCTTCTGGAGATATGTGGAAGCCATGCTGAATTCAAGCCAAAAGATGAGACTGACTCCCAAACCGAGTCACTCAGATGTGTAGGAACAAAAGTACCACAGCATGCATCTCAGTGTACCCCAGAGAGGTGAATGAAAAGTAAGTCCTTCTTTCTAAGGCTGGGCTATAAATGCATGAGACTTGGGAGGACAAATCTGAAGGACAATGTCTTAGAAAACCAGAATCACCCCTCCCTTTGATAGTGGAAGCGTCTTGTGAAGCCAGCTTGTGGGTCTGACCTTTGACCTCAGGAGGAGTTCCTTCCCGGTTTAGCATCTCTCTCTATTTCTCATGACAATTTTGAGGAATATCTTCGAGGAGTCCACTTCAGAAAAGTATAAAGACAAAATCTGGACCTAAAGGAGAATGCATTCAGTTCTAGGCTTAATGAAAGTTCATGGTTGTGGGATGTGGTTTTGTTCATGGAGCTGTAGAACTTTCTTAGTAAGAGTTTCAGAAGTTCTCAAATAGAACAAGTTGCATTCTGAGTTGGTTTTCCATGTTCCAGCCCAATAGAACTTTCTTCAGTGATAGCCCTGCTGTCCAGCACAGTAGCCATGAGACCCAAGTAGCAATGGAATACTTGAAATGCAGCTAGTGTGACTGAGAAACTGAATTTTAGATTTTACTTTACATTTTGACTGATCTAAATTTCAATTTTAAAAGCCACATGTGGCTAGTAGCTCCCATATTGGACAGCACGAGTCTAGTCCTTCCAAATCCTGAAGATGTCTTTACAAATCCCATTGTCAGTCATGTTACAGCAAATTATCTCTACCTCCATGTATTAATTCTGGGACAGTTTGCATCTCATGAGCAAAACTAAACATGTCCTATAGGCACATATGTGGTGCTGAGACTGCCCTTTATAAAGTTAACAAAAGGCCATAAGGTGGGAACAGTGGTAGGTGCCTGAACTATGCAAAGGTATAGTCATAGTTAAAATATATATACATAACCAGCCATTGTTCCTTAACTTGCTTTCCTATAATTGCTTACTACTTAGGAATCATATAAGTGGTTATCTTAAAAATTCTTAGTTTTCTTCATTTCTCCCATTGATAACATTATTCATATGAAATCTAGGGTGGTCTCTGAGATATTGTTCAGACCCTGCATTCTGGAGGACTAACTGACCCAAGCAGACTAGTGGCCCATGCCAAGGAACCAACTCAACTAGTCTTGTGACCTGGAAACTGACTCAGCACAAGAAGACAATGTCTGCTTCCCAGTCCTACAAGTTCATCCCCAGTCAATCAGCAGACTCAATTCCCTAGCCCTTTGCTTGTCAAAAATATCTTTTAAAACCCTTTCTCCCAGATTCTCAGAGCGACAGATTAGAGCAATCCCTCCCATCTCCTTGGATGGCACCTGCGTCATTAAACTCTTTCTGGGCTATGATCTCCGCTGTCTTGGTGTATCGGCTTTCTCTTGAGCAGCGGGCAAGGAAACTGGTTAGTTTGTAATAGTGGTTTGCTCTTTCTTTGGAAAATATAAATCAAAACCACAATGAGATACCATTTTACACCCACTAGGATGCTTTTTTTTTTTAATGGAAAATTACAAGTGTTTGCAAGAATGTAGACAAATTAGAACTGTAATTCATTGCCGATGAGAATGCAAATTGGTGTCATCAACTGTGGGGAAAAATTGATGATACTTCAGAAATTTAAACATAGGATTGTCGTATGACTTAGCAATTTCACTTCTAGGTATATACTCAAGAGAATTGAAAACCTGTTCTCAAACAAACACTTGTATACAAATGTTCATAGCAGCATTATACACAATAGCCAAACGGTAGAAACTAAGCATCTATCAACAGGTGAAAGGATAACAACATGTGAGATACCATACCAGAGAATGTTATTTGGCCATACAAAAGAATGGAGTACAAATACATGCTTCAGCATGGATGAACCTTGAAAACACTGTGCTGTGTGTAACCAGTAAGCCACATTTGGGATAATTTCTTTTATATGCAATGCATGGAAGCAGCTAATCTGTAGAGACAGAAAGATTAGTGATGGCTGGAGCGTGGAGGAGAGAGGGAATGGGAGAGACTGCTTCCTGAGTCCAGCGTTTCTTTTGGGGGAGGTAGAAATTTCTGGAATTGGATAGTCATCATGGTTTCACAACAACATGACTACACTGGAAATCACTGTATGGTACTCTTTGATATGGTGAAAATTGTGAATCTTATTATGTTCTATGAATTTTATCTTGGATTTTTAAGCAGGATGCTAGGGCTTTGCTTGGAGATGGTTTAATGAAGTCGGCTTAAAAATGTCCCAGCAATTCTTTTGGCTTTAGACAAACCTCAGTAATTCCAGGTCCACCAGGATCATTATATAAGCTGACCTATAATTAAAGGTCTATTTCTAGGTGGCATTTGCCAGGGTCCTGATGATAAGTTAGACTGTCACATACATGGTTGTTTCCAACATTCCTCAAATGCAGTATCTCCAAAACACAACCTGGATTTCTTTCCATTCTTGGTCTTCCTCTGCCACACTTAGATCAGCAAAGGCCATTTCTGCATTCCATCCAACAGTTCCCTTACATCATATCCAATTAATATACCCATGTCTGGATGTTTGACCTCCTAAGTGGCTTTCAAACATATTCACTTCTCTTCATTGTCATTGCCACCTTAGTTGAATATGGCATCATGCTTTATCTGAACTCTTGTGATAGACTGGTCTCACCATCTGCTCTCTTAATCCTTTATAGTCTATTTCAATATTTTATCCGCCTGCAAATCTAATTATTTCATTCCCCTGTTTAAAGACTTTAATTGGTTCCCATTGCTCTTAGAATAAAATTGTCACGTGGTGAACTGACTCAGAAGTTGCTGTATGACCTGGCTCCTGTCCACCTCTCCAGCCTCCCCCTCTGACTCACTCCACTCCCATCCTAGACAATTCTCTCTGTTCTCTCTACCTCAGGGCACTCATACACATGTGTGTCTCTTTCTAGAAACTTCTGCCGCCTCTACTCTGTGCACTTACCCAGTCCTACTCATTTTCAGAGGTTGGATGAAAGTTACTTCCTAAAGGAAGCTTTCCAGGCCCTTCCAAAGTCAATTAAGTTCCCTCGTGTGAGCTTTCTAAGTGCCTACGGATCCTCTTGTACAGTACATATTACTGTTATAATTTAAAATTTATGTGATTAATTGCTCATTGTCTGACTCCCACTAAAATGTGAGACCCATGAGGCCAGTTACAGTCTGCTCAATGCTGTAGCCCCAGTGTCAATCAGAGCAGCAGCTGGGTTAGGTGGGAGGAGTAGGGATGGTGCATCCATCACCAAGGAGCCCTGTGATGCATCTATGAAAAGTCTTTCACTCCTCATTTGAATGTCATATTACAACACACAACCTTCCCAGGATGTAAAGAGTGGGTTATCCATGGGTCAGTCTGTTCAACTTGACCCCCCAGACTGTTCAATACATTCAGGGTCTTTTCTCTGGACTCTTAGGTGCCCCGAGTGTCAATAACAGAGAAATGTCAGGTCCTGGAATCCTCAGTGGTAGGGAAGGATGGAGGGGTAGGGGAGGGGTCACAGACTCTCTTTGTGCTCTAACTCAAGGAGATGGATAAAAAAGTAGATCTTTCATCCTGCTGGTGTTAACCCCCTGCTATTTCATTTTCTGGATATTACAATGCTAAAGAAAATGTCTGTTTCCTATTCTGCTTCTAGTTTTATGACCAAGGTTCCTCTGTTGTTTTAGCTTCTGTGTGTTCCTGGAAGGACCCCCAAAGATCAATGGAAACCCCTGCAGAGACAGGACACCAGAAGAAGGCCCCATTCCTAACACAGGCAGTGGAAGGGGGCTAAGGGCAAGCTTATCAACCTCACAGGTGTTCTGAGTCTGACATAATTTTTGTGTTTCTTGCTGACAACAAGGATCAGTGAGGGATATTGCAGAACGATTTCCATGAGGTGTTTGAAGCTAAAAATGATGTGTTGGGAATGGCCTTGAACAATAAGACTCTTTAGTTCCGTTTTCTCCATCAAAGAGAATAAGCCTTGGACTGCAAAGAGTAGAATAAATGTGGGTGAGGCCTGGTGGTCAGGATGAGTGAAGAGCACGTCTGCAAGTGATGAGCTGGTCCCAGTGCCTCAGCCTCCTGGCTGGGACAGGCCCCATTCTGGAGAAACGAGTGGACTAATTGGCCCCCAGAATCACTTTTGAGCACCTTGAAGAAAGGGCCAAGTGCCAAAAGACTAGAAATAGACTGGGTTTGACGTCAGTTCAAACGATTAAAGTCATGGTTTGTGGGCATTGAATGTAAAGGAAGAAGTGATCTCAGGTCCCATGTGAAACCCTCACCTCATTTCCTTTCTTGGCAGTGCAACTGGGTTTCTGCAAAACATTGGCCACTAGAACACTTAAGAACCTCCGTGCAAAAGCCCCTGATTAATGGAACCACTGTGACCTGGTCATAGAGCTCTGGACAAATCCCTGAAGGCTCTGGCATTAACCTGCTCCTGTCCCAAAATTGTCCCCACTAAATTTAGCTGTCCCTGCGTCTAACCTATATATTTCCCTATTTCCCGAAGGCAAGATTTAGTAAAGTTAAACAGTGATAAATAGAAGGTCCTGTACTTTGGTTTGAAAAATCAGCTGCACATCTACAAAAAGATGTGGTTTAGCCAAAGTGGCACCTTAAACCTCTTACAATTGAATAATTACTTGCCTCATTCTGAAAGGGTCCATAGACCAAGGGCTGCTGTTGGATAATGATGTGCCACAGGACCTCTGCTCCCACCTCAACATGAGTGTATTAATTTTATTATCACATATCAAGGGCTGTGGCTTGACCTCAATTCACATACAGACTAAATATTTCCCTGAAGAGCTTTAAAGAAAGTGGATTTTGTTTCTCAAGGACAAGACAGGAGTATCTCTGTCTTATGTATTTGTCATCCAATGGCTAGACCAACGTTACACAGCCAAGAATACACATGAAATGAAAGCACAGCGGAAAATAAGGTCTAAAGAAGTCCCCTGTGTTTGTAGGATTTCTGAGAGTTTTAAAGGACTTTTCACTGGTCTCATTTGATTCTCTTCTACACAAGCCTATGAATTAAGCTGGGTACATGTCTCTACTGGATGGATGGGGGATCCAATAACCTGAGAGACACCAGGGCTCCCCAGCTTCTCAGGGTCAGAGCAGGGCTTAGAAGCCAAGTTGAAACTTCAAGTTCAGCTCTCTACACGTGAAACTGTGCTGCATGCATGTGTGCATGAAATACATAGTTTAAAATCAGATTATCTTATGTAGAGGAGTTCCCTGTTAAATAGTTATTTAATTCAGTATCTATTAATAGTTAATGACTGGAAACTATTTGAAAGAGTCTGTTATGTGTCAATCACACTGGGGGGAGGGATAGCAGGGAAGGAAGGGGAGGTAGGAGGGACCTCTGCCCCAGAGCCCACACCTAAGTCAGGGACTAAGATGGGGACAGGGCTCACCAGCTGAGGGTGAGAGTTCTCAGAATTCCCAGTGCAAACCAGCATCAGGGTGGGACAAAAATTTAGACTCTGTCTGCTCTGGTTGACTTCTCTACCAGTTCAGAGAAACGTGCTCAGAGGTTTGGTTTGTTCTTTTTGGAGACAGGGTCTCGCTCTGAGACCTGGGCTAGAGTGCAGTAGTGTCATCATAGTTCACTGCAACCTCAGTCTCCTGGGCTCAAGAGATCCTCCTGCGTTGGCCTCCCACAGTGCTAGGGTTACAGGTGTGAGCCACTGGGCTCAGCCCATTATTGCTGCTTTAAATGGAACCTTATAATACTAGCATTTCAGGCCCCTGTGATGAGGCCATGGAAGAACTATTGGCTGCAGGGGCAGTTTCTTGAGTATACCTCAATTCCAAATGCATGAGCGACCCTCCACATCGGACTCGCCTTCCTGGCCGTGCCAGGGGGAGGCCCCTCTGCTCCTCCTTGCTCTGCTTCTGAGTTAGTTTGGGGTTTTGCTCCCTTGACTTCTTCCTCCCCCAGATCATCCTGGTTTGCGACATTTTCTTTTTCCTGCCCCCGACCGAGCTGAATTCTGATCTTTCTGAAGGGCACTGATATCAGTGCCAAGTTTGCGCAAAATAAAACTTGAAACTCTCTCTCTCATTTCCAAGGCCAATGGCATCATTCTCATCTGGGAACATGGTGGAAATGCAAATTCTCGGGCCCCATCCTAGACCTACTCAATCAGAAATTCTGGGGTTAGGGCCCAGGAATCTGTGTTTTAACCAACCCTGCAGGGGATTCTGATGCACTGGTGCAGAGAGCTGGGACGTCCCGCAGAATGGAGTTTTCCCCTTTGCCCACCTTCCTGCTCCTCCTTCAAACACCAGGCCATGCCAGCCTCCACCTTGCCACCTGTCCTGCCACTTCCTCTGGCTTCCTCCCCACACCAACCACTGGTCTGTCCTGCTCCGTACCACCTTTTCTTCCTTATCTACATGCTTGTCTGCCTTGACTTTAATGGCTAAGGCTGTCTGGTTGGGCACTAGTACTCATGTTAACACCCAGTATCCACCCTGCCCCTAGAGCATCCTGCAGGAGCACACCCCTCTCTCTCTCTCTCTCACACACACAGTAGTGTCATCTCTTTTCTGAGATGTCATCTGGTCACATGGACATGCACTGTGCCCCTGCCCTGCTGCAGAGTCTCCCCGGGTCCTTGCTCTGCGCCTCCTCGGACGTGCTCCCTCTCCCCTCCCCGAAGTGTTCGTCTGTTTTCCTGCCTGTCACATCTGCTGCAAGCCTCTTCTCAGTGTCTTGCCTGACCACTCACCCATGCTCCCAGTGTGTTCTAGACACTTCTCCAGTGACATCTCCTTCTTACCTACTCACACTGTGTTAGTGTTTTCCTCTCTCTCCTGCCTCTGCCAGAATCCAGGCATCCCTGTAGCCACTGCTCTACCTGGAAACCTTCCTTTCTCATCAGTTCATGACTTTCTGTCTGCTCTTCACTGATAAAATGGCCTCCTCAACAGATGTCCCTGGGCCCTCCTGCTCTGATCACCCCAGCCTGCAGTTGATAATTATGCACACGTGTGACCAGCCATGGTTAGTCTGTCCAATCTTCCTCTGTCATCTCCATTAAGTCAAATGCAGTCCCCTTCAGACTTAAGGCACTGGGGTGCGGAGAGATTTGCTTATAGAAATTGCCCATTATGGGCAAAACATTATTGTAAGTGCTTTGCATGTAATGTTTTCATGTTATATGATAAGATTAAATTAATAAATCTTACCAACATATAGAATTCTTTGGCGTGCCACTTTGCCTGTTTCATCTACTTTAGACCCAGAAGTGTGACTATCACAGGGCTCACCGAGTCTGGACACGCCATATAACCTTCCTGGCTGGTTTCTTTAACCTGAAATTTGAAATCAAAACCAAAAAGACTGAGCCCATACTCTGTAAAGATAGGTTGATATATAGATTTTGATAGGGCTACATAGAAAAAAAACAGCTATGAGTTGTGACACCACCCTCAGCTCTTTCTCACAAGGAACAGTTGCTAAGCCTTGGTTAGTGTGGCCAAGATAATATTCTACTGGGACCAGTCTGGAGGCCCCACTGTGTCTCACAATTTGTGTATCTCACTCTGCTGTGATATTGAGATGACTGTTTCATGTTTAGGCAGAGCCCTCAGCAGTAAGTTTTCTACCAAACCATGTGAGCGAATTTGCCTGTAAGCCCAGCCTTTATCTAGTGGTTCCTACAAGGTCTGTTCCCACCAAAACCTTCCGGGAGATGCTGGCTGCCTGCTCGGATAACAAACACAGCGGAGCTCTCTAATTGTCTAATACAGATGATCTATGTCTCTGCGTCCTCTGCTGGCTGTGTCCTCTCTGCAGGGCCAGCAGTTTTCTGCATGGAGTGACAAAGGGATGAGTGTTTCCAATCTCTCTTGGGGAGAAGAGTAATTTCCTGGGTCGGAGTGGAAGCTGAAGTTTGATCCCTCATTACCCAATTCCTCAATACTGTCTGTGAATTGCCATTAAATGACCTCAGGGATGGGGGCAGGCGATGCTGTTTAATCACTACTCACCCAGCATTATAAGGATTGTACTGAATTCCCTCCTGAGAAATATTCCCAACGCTATTATTCAGATGCAGAATTCAAGACTAGAGATGTCATGTGATTTGTTCATGATGAACCACCTCCTAGAGGCACAGCAGCATCCAAATCCACACCCCTCCTTCCATTTGGATGCAATTTGCTCCAAGCCCTCGTCAAAAGGAAGTGTCAGTCTACTTCCACTAGCTGAGCTCACCCTTACTGCTCCCTCTACACTCAGTCCCACCCAGGCAACTTTTACCTGGGCCTCATAAACCTCAGTAGTCTTTCCACTTTGGTGGTGTTCTCAAGGCTGACTTACTCACTGGGAAAGTAACATAGAGGTCAGAGGCACTGAGGAACCAGCCTATGAATACACAGGTTCAAATCCAGGCCCTACTGTTTATAATGGTATAACAAAAAAATGTGACACTGGTCAAGCTAATGGCCTTCTTTGTGCTTTGGTTTCTACACTTGTAAAATGGCAACTGTAATAATACCTATGTGTGTGGATAGTAATACCCACTACTTTGAGGGATTATAAAGTACTTTATTTAGAGAAAGCACTTAGGAGCATGCTAACACCTAGCAAACACACACATATATGCATATTGGCTATTATTTTCATTCATCATTTCTCTCCTTGCCTCCAGACCCTCTGTGCCTGCTCTCTGTTCTAGATTATTCCATTCCCTCCTCCTTGTGCTCTCTCCTGCACCTGCTCTGACCTTAGTACTTTCAGTCCAATGACTTTTGAGAGGATCTAGTACAATCCTTTTCGCTAATTGTAAATTCAGAAATCAAAGTCTTTCTCTTATCTATTTTTTTTTCTGTATCAAAATGCTCTTTGCTACATCACGGGGTTGGCCTGGGCCATGGAGGGAAGGTGACAGAAAACCTCAGTTCAAGTCTAGGCCCTGCTACTTGGAGCTACTAGGTCTTGGTATGATATGTACTGCCCTGAGCCTCTTGCCTCACTTCAAAAATGAATTGAATTCTCTTTTTATCTAACTGATAGGGTAGTAGTGTATGTTCTGTAAGCTTTGAAGTATATGTTATTACTTTTTAAATTTGTATTGTTACTGGAGACAACTCAGTGAAGTTGACCAAGTTCACTGTCAGCTCCACCTCCCAAGTAAGTCCCTTTTGGTCCTTTGGGCAGCTAGCTCTCGTAACAAGACCCTGGTGAGTTCATCACTCCCTCTAATAAGAGATGGAAGGGCCCAATGAATTCACTCTTTCTCAGTGTTTAGGGACTGTCCCAGTCAAGGGGTTTTGCTGCAAGCAACAGAAACCAATTTTGGCTCATTTGAGCAGAAGGCACTTTGTTAGGCACTCAGAGAAGTCACAAGAGGTTGGAGGACCAGGCCTGGAGAGGGTCAGGGCAAGCCACACTGGTCATGAAGCAGGAAGTCTGCTTGCTGCTGCTGTGGTGAAAAGCTCATCCTCGCATCTAGGAAAGTAGGCACTTGTGCAAGAGCCAGAGTCCTGGGAGAAGGCACTCTCCTGGCTGTCCTTAGGTCATTGTGCCCAGCTCCTGACTGTACCAAGGTGGCAGAGCAAGAACTGGGCCCCTGTATGGGAGACTGGCTCCAGAACACTGAACAGAAAGGGCTGGGGTAAGGGAGCTATCCAGAAAGTCAAAATATGATCAGCATGGGTGGCGCCTGTGGCTCAAAGGAATAGGGCACCAGCCC
>CAUYQV010180085.1:0-18723 GCA_963574575.1 Galagoides demidoff
TGCCTGTAGTCCCAGCTACTTGGGAGGCGGAGGCAGGAGACTCGCTTGAGCCCAGGAGTTGGAGGTTGCTGTGAGCCGTGAAGCCATGGCACTCTACCCAGGGGGATAGCTTGAGGCTCCGTCTCAAAAAAAAAAAAAAAAAAAAAAAACAAATTCACTGTCTGTATTTAAATCTTACTGGCTCCTCCAATGTCTCCCACTGGCAGGGGCTTGGCACCTTAGCAGATACCATGGCAACAGATGCTGGTGGCCTGAGTACCCAATCTGGGATAGAGGGTTCTGGGGACTGGGAAGGGCACGAGGAACCTCCACTAGGCTTGGAGATGGTGTTATCTTGGGCAGGGGTTAAAGATACCCTGGGGACCGCATAGAGTAAAGTTCTTCAGGAATGCTGGCTTGATGGATCTCAGAAAAGGGTGGGGAGGATTCTGAGCCCTTGTCAAGGCTCAGAGGGAGTGTGTCCATTGACAATTTGTGCCTGCCCAGGCTGGACTGGGTGGCTTACACTGAGCTGCATATTTGCTGTGCAGCCTTCCTCCCACAGATGGAGTTGCTGAGAGCTGGCTCTGGGTCCAGGGCTCAACCTGCCCAGAGGTGATTGTGGAAAAGGGACTGCTCTGCCAGGCTCCTGACATAGCCTGACTGTGCCCCTAGCAGCTCTGTTGACCTGGGAAGTAAGCCTATGCCACTGTACCTCTGTCTTCTACCTGTGAAATGGGAACAATGAGAGAGTGTTTCTTCTAGCAGTTTCACGGTTGGTGATCTTTGGCTTGACAGTGACCCGGTTCCTAGGCTGTGTGGGTTGTGGCCATCAGAGTCTTTAGTATTTATTATTAAGAATTATGCCTCTCGGGCTATGCTACCCACTTCTGTCTCCCTTTACCTGTGGGGTCTTGGCCTAGACCTCTCTAGAACCTCAGTCCAGCTCAGGACCCAGGAGAGAGATGGACCAGCTTACCTAAGCCAGATCGTGGCCTCCAGAAACTAGCTTACTGGGGAAAGTGGGAGCCACCAGCCAGGTAAATGTCCAAAAGGTCAAGTGGATAGAAAGAGGGGCGATGAAGATACACAGAGAAGAGACAGAGAAAGACAGAGCGAGAAAGAGAAAGGGAGAGACAAAGAGACACAGATAGAGAGACAGACAGACAGGGAGAGAGAGAGAGATGGAGACAAAAAGAGACAGAGAGAGAGAGACAGAGTCAGATGGAGAGAGACATAGAGATAGTAGTGGTTCCCAACCTTCCTAATGCCTCCTAATGCCATGACCCTTTAATACAGCTCCTCATGTTATGTACCCCCAACCATACAATTATTTTCGTTGCTACTTCATAACTATAATTTTGCATGAATCATAATGTAAATATCTGATATGCAGGATGTATTTTCATTGTTACAAAGGGGTAGTGACCCACAGGTTGAGAACTGCTGTGATAGAGGGAGACAGAGAAGACACAGGTTTAAGGAGCATAGAGCCCAGAGGGCAGATACAATCACAGAAGTCCAGTGAGACACAATGCAGGACTAGCCCATGGCAGGGACCCTCCCTGACACCTCACCAGGCCCTGTCTCACTCTGCCCAGGTGTCCTCCCCACTGGGATCCCAGGGTCTGGGTGTCTCCCTGGAGTTGGGAGACCCCCTGCTAGGGTGCTGTGTCTGGGGTTGCTGGGCTCATCCCAGCCTCTTCTCCAAGCTCCCCTTGGGCTGTTTCCAATATACCTGCTCTTTAGGCAGAAAACAGACCCTGTAGCTCAGAAGTCCACGTTTTATAAAGACAACCTTTCTATGCCTCCCTTGAGTTCACATTTTATAAAGACAACCTTTCTATGCCTCCCTTCAGCCAAGGAAGATGACCAGGTGTTTTATGCCACTTCCAGGGTACAACTTTGAAAGTGAGGCAGTACAAGACCTGGACACTGCCACACTCCTGTGAACAGGCAAACCAGTCATGACACATCCAGAGAATGTTACCCAGCAGTGAGAGTAAACATGGATGGATCCCACAAGCTTAATCTTGAGCTTAAGAAGGTAGATAGAAACAATATAAATATCAAAAAATTCCATTTATATAAAGTTCAAACCCAGGCAAAACTAATCTATGCTGTCAGCAGTCAGAATAGTGGTTATTCTCACAGAGGGTGGGGCTGAAAGCACAGGGTGGGGGGGTCTGCTTTAAAAACCCATTAAGCTCCACACTGAGTAGATGGAATTTGATGCTAAAAAGTTAAAAAATGTCTCCAAGAAGGAGGGGCACAGCCTCTCCCCACTCCTGCTTCTAAGTTGTTCTGGGTTTGGACTGCACACACCCAGACTTCTTCGAGAAAGGAATATCCTTCTGTTTTAGTAAGAAGACCTCTTCTGGGGTTTTGCTGCAGCTGTGAAACCAAAATCTCAAATGCTCCAGGCTGTTGAAGTCTGGATCTCCCTGCCAACTCCAGGGCCCTTTTCCCCCACTCAGGAGGAAATAGTCACCTCACCCACATCCTGTTGGTGCACAGGAAATCTTTGTGCCTGGACCTTCAGCCATTCCTTACTTTGGGGGTCTTGACACTATGGGGGAGAAATAGACTCCCCTCATTAGGGCCAGAGAACTCAGATCCAGGGTTTGGCCTTTTCAAAGTGTCTCAAATGTGAATAAAGTATGTTTTGCTATTTTAGAAAAGAGCAGATGGCATGCATTTCATCCTGCAGTCCAGCTAGCTGGATGTTCCATACTGGGCCTCAGCTGCACATCAGTCTTTTGCTCTCAGGGGTGATCCTGCCCACAGGAAACAGTGGGTAATGTCTGGGGACATCTGTGCATGCTCCTGGCATGGAGTGGGTGGGGCCAGGGACACTGCTCAAAACCCTGCAGTGCCCAGGATGGTCCCACCCGAGAGAATGAGCTAAATAACAGCAGTGCTAGGGTTCAGAACCCCTTCTATACAACACATTAATGAAAGATGCAGCAGACAGACAGTGCCCCACGCTACCTCTCCTAGGGCTCTTCTAAGAACTGAGGTGCCATCAATCCTGCCCTTCGAGTCTCCAAATATTCAGGCCCTCAATTTCATCAGCTGAACTTAGACCTCAGTGGAGTGGGCTGTGGTCAGCCTTTCTCAGGGACCCCAGTGTGTTTTCTGACTCCCTCCTGCCACCTTCTCCCACTGAGGAGAACTCAAAGTGAGGGCGTAGTAGGGAAGCTTTATTCATCATATAATTTTCACTGCTTGCATCTCCATAGGAACTGGACTGTGATTTTGAAATTCAGAAGTGGGGGATTTTGTTACTCAGAAGGCTTGTTTCTGCTTCCCCAAGATGACGGATGCTGCCCAGGGCAGGACAGCTTGGTGCCCACTCCTTGTGAGACACTGTCATCTAGGCTGGGTTCACTCCCCATCTGGGGCTGGCACGCCAGATGACTTCCCTTTGGTAGGCTGGCCTCACTCTCGAGAGCCCAGAGGCATCAGGGCCCAGAGGAAGCATGAGAGCTGACAGGGGTACAGCCATCTCTCCCTCCTCACTGTTTGTGAAAGCAAGTCCTTAGGTGGAGAAATACAGCCTGCTTCAGGGAACGAAGACCGCTATAGTCTTAGAGCAAAAGTTGCAGACCCAAGGAGGAGTGAAGAATTGGATCCATTGTGCAGTCTCTCTTGGTCACATAGTTTTGGAAAATATGGCTTGATGGGGGCATATTAATTATTATAACTAAATACAATCTTACTACACACAAAAGGATTCAGGATATAAAATTGTGCTCAGACGTCCCTTCAGGGGACAAAACTGAAACTCCTGGCCGGTGGGTTGATTGCTACCCTTTTGGGCCCAGCCTCATTAGGCCCCGTCCTGTCTACATTGTGGAAACTCAATTTCCCGAAGCCCTCGCTCTCTGGTGGAAGCTTCCAGTTCTTCTCTGGGTCCTCTCTCTTCTGCCTGAGTCACCCATGGGCTGCCTTCTTTAGGTGGCCTCTGTATGAGCCTCTCCTACCACCACTCAGGCTGGCAGTGGCTCCTTGTTGCTAATCTCGAAGCTGTTTCCCATCCTATACATGGCACTCTACCAAAGGGCAACAACGTGAGACTCTGTCTCATAAGAAAAAAAAAAAAAAATAGGTGTGCTCAGCGGTTAGGGGGCCAGCCACATACACCAAGGCTGGCAGGTTCGAACCTGGCCCGGGCCTGCTAAACAACAATGACAAATGCAACAACAAAAAAATTAGCCAGGCATTGTGGCAGGTGCCTGTAGTCCCAGCTACTTGGGAGGCTGAGGCAAGAGAATTGCTTAAACCCAGGAGTCTGAGGTTGCTGTGAGCTGTGTGACACCATGGCACTCTACCAAGGGTGACATAGTGAGACTCTGTCTCAAAAAGAAAAGAAAAGAAAAGAAAAAAATATAGCTTAGTTGCTCCGACCTATGGGAACAGTCTCTCCCCTAGGACCTCCTGGGAATTGGCCTTGTACCCACACCTTGACCTTAGGCCAGCAAGACTGACTCTGGACTCTGACCTCAGAACTGTGAGAGGATGAATGGTGTTGTCTTAAGCCCCATCTTTGTGGTGACTTGTTATAGCAGCAGGAGGAAGTCAGCACAGGTACCTGCCAGGTGCCAGGCTGTGCAGGGGAAGCCAGGCCAAATCCAGCAATGTCACACCCTGTGGAGCTCAGACTCAAGAGATCCATGAGTTTCCAGAGCCAGCATGTAACTGTAAATTGCCATTGAGAAGCCCATGGCTTGGGGAGTGACAATGCCATTTGAGCAGGAGGAGTATGCGGGCAGGTGCCTGGAAATCCCTGTCAGGGAAGAAAATGTAGCAATGTACCTCTAACTTCCATCGTTCTTGTGAGGCTGTCATGATTTGGGCAGATTTATCTGTACTCTTATAGCCTAATACATTTCATTACGTCAGTCCGTTACCTTTATCAACATAAACTTGTACAAAAAGGGGTGTATGGTGGCACCATAGCTCAGTGGGTAGGGCGATGGCCACGTACACTGAGGCTGGTGAGTTTGAACCTGGCCCGGGCCAGCTGAAAAAACAGCGACAGCTGCAACAAAAAAATAGCTGGGCATTGTGGTGGGCGCCTGTAGTCCCAGCTGCTTAGGAGGCTGAGGCAAGAAAATTGCTTAAGCCCAAGAGTTTGAGGTTGCTGTGAGCTGTGACACATGGCACTCTACCCAGGGCAACAGCTTGAGACTCTGTCTCACAAAAACAAAAAAAAAAGGGGGTGTATGGACCCTGTATATGAGAACCAGCTCAACTTGCCATAAAAAGAAAGGTGTAAAACAAGTGGGCAGAAGTTTGATGAGGGAAAACAAGGCATTTGCATAGTCTCAGAGTATCCACAAATTACTTATTAATTTCAAAGGTAAGTGTGGTACTTTGCTATTGGGAAATCTAGAGAAACCACTTGAATCAAAGGGTGGAGATCAACATTACTAGCAATGAGATAGGTCAGACACACACAATGTGTCAGGTGTGCAGAAGTCAGTCCTGCTAGCTGCACAAGCTCAAAGTAACCATGAGACAAT
Source organism: Galagoides demidoff (assembly GCA_963574575.1). Lineage (NCBI taxonomy): Eukaryota > Metazoa > Chordata > Mammalia > Primates > Galagidae > Galagoides > Galagoides demidoff. The sequence continues at coordinate 5,508 of CAUYQV010180085.1, forward strand.
ATCAGAAAACCCAAATGAGGCTGGGCACAGTGGTTCGTGCCTATAATCCTAGCACTTTGGGAGGCCAAGATGAGAGGATTGCTTGAAGCCAAATTCGAGACCGGCCTGAAAAAAAGCAAGACCCCAATCTCTACTAAAAATAGAAAAATTAGCCAGGCATCATGGCAGGTGCCTGAAGTCCCAGCTACTTGGGAGGCTGAGGCAGGAGGATCGCTTGAGCCCAGGAGTTTGAGGTTGCTATGAGATAGGCTGACGCACAACACTCTACCCTAGACAACAGAGTGACACTCTCTCTCAAAAAAAAAAAGAAAGAAAGAAAAAGAAGAAGAGGAGGAGGAGGAAAAAGAAGTAGAAGAGGAGGAAGAGGAGAAAAGAAAAGAAAACCCAAATGGAAGGATCGTCCATAAAATAAGTGGTTAGTACTCTTGAAAATTCTTTGAGTGATGAGAAATAGAGCAAAGAGTTGTTCTAGATTAAAAGAGATCAAACAGACACATAATGATAAAAAGTAATGTGAATTAGCTCCTGAACCAGAAAAAAAAAATAGTTGTGAGGGACATTATTGAGTCAATTAGTGAAATTTAAATAAGAATTCTTGATTAGATAATAGTATTTAATTGTGCCATTTTTCCCCTGGTTTTAATAATCATGTGGATCATGTTGTGGCTCTGTAAGAGAACATTCTTGTTCAGTGAAACACAGGGGTAAAGGGGCGCAATGCCTGCAACTTCAATGTTCAGGAGGAAAACATAGAGACAGAATGATAAAGCAAGGTAGCAGATGTTAGCTGGTAACTCTAGGTGAAGGGAAAGGGAGTTCTTACAACGCTTACAACTTTTCTGGAAAATGTACAATTATTTCAAAACAACGACACCACCACCACAACAAAGCTAGTAAAATGTCCAAACATCAGTGAAGTTTTAACAACATTATTTAAATTCTAGCTCTCTGACCTACCTCAGGCCTGGGCCTGCTCTTTATTTGTTAAAAAGAATTAACAGGGCAGTGCCTGTTCTTCAGTGGTTAGGGCACTGGCCACATGCTCCTGGCCTGGTGGGTTCAAACCTGGCCTGGGCCTGTGAAACAAACAAACAAAAAATAGCCAGGCATTGTGGTGGGCGCCTGTAGGCTCAGCTAGTTGGGAGGCTGAGGCAAGAGAATCACTTGAGCCCAAGAGTTTGAGGTTGCTGTGAGCTGTGATGCCAGAGCACTCTACTAAGTGCGACATAGTGAGACTCTGTCTCAAAAAAAAAGAATTAACAATACTGTGGGAAGTTAAATTTTTGTTATCACTGAGTGAGACTTTCTCCTTGAGGTATACAGAAAGATTGGAATTAAAAGAACAGGGCTTGGGTGACGCCTGTGGCTCAAAGGAGTAAGGTGCTGGCCCCATATACTGGAGGTGGTGGGTTCAAACAGCCCTGGCCAAAAAAAAAAAAAAACCAACAATTAAAAGAACAGGGCTCCGGTATGGCGACTCACTCCTGTAATCCTAGAACTCTGGGAGACCAAGATGGGAGGATTGCTTGAGCTCTGCACTCTAGCCTGGGAGACAGAGGGAGGCCCTATCTTAAAAAAAAAAGAAAGAAAGAAAAAAGGGCTCAGCGCCTGTGGCTCAAGTGGCTAAGGCTCCAGCCACATGCACCTAAGGTGGCAGGTTCGAATCCAGCCCAGGCCCGCCAAAACAACAATGACAGCTGCAATAGCTGGGCTCTGTGGCAGGTGCCTGTGGTCCCAAGCTACTTGTGAGGCTGAGGCAGGAGACTCGCTTGGGCCCAGGAGTTGGAGGTTACTGTGATCTGTGATGCCACGGCACTCTACCCAGGGGGATAGCTTGAGGCTCTGTCTCAAAAAAAAAAAAGAGAGAGAGAGAAAAGAGAAGTAATTTCTCACCAAATTATTTGATGATATTTAACTGTGGGCATTGTATTCTACTTTTTAATTTAACTGTGGGCCTGGTAGTCCACTTGAAATCACTCTGAATGCACCAATTTGTTTCCCTTCTTTGGGAAACATTCTGTAGAAGGTGGGAGCCACAGAAGGTTATTGAGGAAATGGAGGGCATATTTGTGCCTGGACTTCCCTCACGGACCGCCCTGCCTCATCTGTGATCTCCGTTCACTTCCCATCCAGACTGATTTTTCAGCAATGACCAAAGTCTGCACCACGGATTTTTGCAAATGTAGCACCAGCCGGAGTGGGGCGGCATCTTGTGGTCGCTTTTGATATTGCGGTTTTTCCCCACACATTCAGTCAAGATACTTACTGAAATTTGGTTCTGGGTGCTGGGTCCCAGAATAAACAAGATAAGCCGAGTCTCTACCTTATTTGAGCCCATATTCCTTTTTTTTTTTTTTTAACAAGTAGGGCCACATTCTGTCACCCAGGATGGAGTTTGGTGGTATCATCATACTTCATTGTAGCCTCAAATTCCTAGGTGCAAGTGATCTTCCCACCTTGGCCTCCCAGAGTGCTAGGATTACAGGCATAAGCCACTGTGCCCAGCCTGAAGCCTATATTTTAATGAGATAAAAAGACAACAAATATATATATATTTTTGAGACGGAGTCTCAAGCTGTTGCCCTGGGTAGAGTGTTGTGGTGTCACAGCTCACAGCAACCTCAAACTCTTGGGCTCAAGGGATTCTCTTGCCTCAGTCTCCCAAGTAACTGGGACTACAGGTGCCCCCCACAATGCTTGGCTATTTTTTGTTTTGTAGTTGTCATTGTTGTTTGGCAGGCCCGGGCTGGGTTCGAACCCTCCAGCTCTAGGGTATGTGGCTGGCGCCCTAGCCACTTGAGCTATAGGCACCGAGCCAAAAGACAAGAAATCTGTTAAAAATGCAATACAGAGGCTGGGGTCAGTGGCTTACACCTGCAATCCCAGCACTCTGGGAGGCTGAGGTGGGAGGATTACATGAGGCCAGGAATTCAAGACCAGCTTAAGCAAGAGTCAGACCCTGTCTCTTTAAAAAATAGAAAAATTAATCAGGTATTATGGAGAGTTCCTATAGTCCCAGCTACCCAGGAGGCTGAGGGAGGAGGGTTTATTTGAATCCAGCAGTTTGAAGTTGCTGTGAGGTATGATGATGCCACTGCACTCTAGCACTGGTGACCCAGAAAGACCCTGTCTCCAAAAAAAGTGTGAGAGGGACTGGACTGGCTGCTGCTGGCTGTAAAGATGGAGCACGAGGCCTGTGAGGGTTGGGACAGCCCTCAACAAGAACACAGCCCTGTGTTGGGTGGGTGGGGGGATGTGAAAGAACCAGCTCTGTCCACACCTTTGTTCAAGCCCAGTGAGATCCACTTTGGGCTTCTAACCCCAGCACTATCAGATAATAAATTAGTGTCGCTTAAGCCTCTAAGTTTGTGTTAATGAGTTATGACAGTAATAGAAAGTAGGTACCTGATTGTGTTTCCTGACCCCATAGATGCCCCAGAACCATATGATTGGCTGTCAGAGCCCCGCACTCTCCACAGCCCTGGTTCTCCTTTATTTTCTACTCCAAATAACTCCCACAGTACTCACCAACCACCATATTGGCTTTGGCCCTTACCTGTGAATTTTTTGCTTTTCCGTATGTCTGAGTAGAAAGTGACCCCCCAACTCTCCCTCCAAGGTTTAGCCGAGCTCTGCTCTTGGTGCTTTTTCCTTGGTCAGCTCTGCATCCTGCCATGAGGACACCTAACCATTACTCTGTGTGGTGCAAAGGTGCAGGGTGGAGCCCTCCACCAAGGGGCCCCGGGGGGGATTTCTCCAAGGCAGAGCTCAGCGTTTCTATCTCTATAATGGACTTTCATGGGGACTAAATGAGCTCAGAGTGATGCCTGTCACTTCTTCTGTGCTCAGCACATGGTGTGTGCTAGACATCACCAGGTACTAACTTCACCTCATTTGAGGTAGGTTTAATGAGCACAAAATGCCTTTGTTTTAAACATAGATTTCTTTTTTCTTTTTTTTTTGGGGGGGAGCGTGTCAAATGATCCTTAATTGAAACATTTTCCTTTGTACTTTTAACTAGCTGGGCATTCCACAGTACCACTATTGAGGTCATCTATGATGTCATGAGGGTGGCGGCCATCAACATTGCAGCCCACAGACTGGGCTGTCCCCAGGATCTCTTTAATGGTTCCAGAGAGTTCTCTGGCTAAAGATCGGTGCCGCATCTGTCTGGCAATGTTGACAATCTCATCGGAAGTGATATTTCCGTTGTCTTTAATGTTTTTCTGTTTCTTTCTGTCTCTTGGTGGTTCCTTGAGGGCTTTGATGATGAGGGCAGAGGCAGAAGGTACCACTTCAATCTGGGCCTGTCTGTTCTGAATAGTCAGTTTCACTGTAATCCTCAGACCTTTCCAGTCACCAGTTGCCTTGGTGATGTCATCACCAACCTTTTTTGGAGACAAACCCAGGGGGCCGATCCTGGGGGCCAGGGCAGACGTGGCACCGACTTCGCCACCGGTGCACCTCAGGTACACGACTTTGATCTCTTTGGGGTCGAACTTAGGCGGCATGGTGGAGGCAGCTGGTGTCGGATGAACCCGGATTCCGGACGACCGAAGAAAGTTGCACCTTGGCCCCCTCCAACACGAAAGCCAAAAGCACAAATTTTTTTTTTTTGAGACAGAGCCTCAAGCTATCCCCCTGGGTAGAGTGCTCTGGCATCACAGCTCACAGCAACCTCAAACTCCTGGGCTCAAGTGATTCTCCTGCCTTCGCCTCCCAAGTAGCTAGGACCACAGGTGCCCACCACAACGCCTGGCTATTTTTTTTTTTTTTTTGGTTGTAGCCATCGTTGTTTGGCTGCTCGGGCTGGATTCAAACCCGCCAGCTCAGGTGTATGTGGCTAGTGCCTTAGCTGCTTGAGTCACAGGCTCAATTGATTGTACTTTACAAATATTATCTAATGTAGAAGGCAAGGAATTTTTATAGCATAGGAAATATTTATATTAAATGATAGCAGTAGAATACAGACTAGTGTGGTAGGAATCTAGCTATACATATCTTTAAAGATGTGTTTAAAAAATAATGAGAGGAAATACAAAGTTAGATGTCAGGAAAAAAGGTAGATTTTTTTTCTTTTTTCCAGATGAATCTGTTATTTTTTCTTTATTTTTTTTTTTTTGAGACAGAGTCTCACTATGTCACCCTGGGTAGGGTGCTGTGGTGTCACAGCTCACAGCAACCTCAGGCTCTTGGGCTCAAGCGATTCTCTTGACTTAGTCTCCCAAGTAGCTGGCATTACAGGTGCCTGCCACAATGCCCAGCTATTTTAGGGTTGTAATTGTCATTGTTGTTGGGTAGGCCTGGGCTGGATTTCAACCCACCAGATTCAGTGTATGTGGCTGGCACCTTAGCTGAATCTGCTAATTTCTCTTTTCTCTATTTTCCAAATTTTCTGTAATGAGTTTGCAATATTTTCTGATAGACAAAAATATGACTAACTCTTTATTAAATGTTTGATGCCATTCTTTATAGTTATATAGACTTATTCTCTGTCTCTAACCTATTTCTCACCCTTCTCCCAACAAAAAGTAGACCATTCCATGGACATTATTATTTTGTTACTGATCAGTATATAAATACAAGAGGTTTTATGCATATAAAATGTAGCCAAGGTTATATCATTCCAACAGGGACACATATCATTATGCTGAAGAAGGAATCCTACCCCATCTGCTGTGGTGCCTTTTCTTTGCTGTTGGTCATAGCTGTAGTGTAGTCTTGTTTCCTGTAGTAAGATGTCTTAATAGGTCATGATCCTCTTTCTATTTTTTTTTCCAAAGAATAACTGCACAAAGACTTGCCCACCTGAATAAGTGCTTGATGAACTTTAAGCTAGGGAATTTCAGCTATCAGAAAAACCCTCTGAAATTGGGAGAACTTCAAGGAAATCACTTCACTGTTGTTCTCAGGTAAAGTACTACAGGTAGGAATGCAGACCATAAAGGGTCTGCCCAGGTCACCTTGAGTCTGTTTGTGTCAGTTGTTAACAAGGTCCAGGTTAGCTGGTACTGACAGGAATGGCAGCAAGGGAAGACAGCAAGGCCTGACTCCTGGGGATTTATCCTGACACCACACCTCTCTAAAAATTTAGCACAACCTTTGGAAAGACACAGTCTCCTTCAAATGTTATATTAAAAGACAAAGCCTATGATTCCACTTAGATAAAGTATGTAAAATAGGCAAATTCATGGACACACAAAGTAGAATAGAGACTTCTGGGGAAAGGGATAGGAAGGGGAATGGACATTATTGTTTAATGGGTACAGAATTTCCATTTAGGAAGTAAAAAAAAATTTTAGGAAGTAGATAGTGGCAAAGGTTGCACAACATTGTGAAATTTATTATTTGATTGAGACAAGATCTTGCTCCGTTACCTGGGCTAGAGTACGGTGGCATCATCATAACTCATTGTAGCCTTAAACTCTTGGGCTCAAGTGAACCTCCTGCCTTAGCCTCCTGAGTAGCTGGAACTACAGGTGTGCACTACCATGCTCAGTCTATGATTGTATTTAATGCCACTGAATTATACACTTAAAAATAGCTAAAAATGCTAAATTTAATGTTACCTATATTTTATCACATTTTTTTTTCAATAAAACAAAGTGCCCTCAAGAGATAAAGAGAAAGTTGGAAGGGAGAAGCACGGAAGTTAAGCCATAGTCATTATGACACCCATCCCTGAATGTGTTTGAATCTGATTTTTTTTTATATTTCCCTGCAGAAACATAACAGGAACTGATGACCAAGTACAACAAGCTATGAACTCTCTGAAGGAGATTGGATTTATTAATTACTACGGAATGCAAAGATTTGGAACTACTGCTGTCCCTACGTACCAAGTTGGAAGGTTTGTATTTAATTTCTTTTCTTTTTTGAGACAGAATCTGAAGCTATCACCCTGCGTGGAGTGCCGTGGGGGTCATAATTCACAGCAACCTCCAACTCTTGGGCTCAAGCAATCCTCTTGCCTCAGTTTTTCTATTTTTAGTAGAGATTGGATATCTCACTTTTGTTCAGGCTGATCTTGAACTCCTGAGCTCAAGCAATCCACCCACCTCAGCCTCCCACAGTGCTAGGATTATAGGTATAAGCCACCATGCCCAGCCTGTATTTAATTTCTTAACTGTAAGAACTCTCTCATAAAAAGGAAGCAGTTTTGTGCAAGTAGTGGCTTTGGGGGGCTTTAAGGGAGTTGTTTGTTTGTTTGAGACAGAGTCTCAAGCTGTTGCCCTGGGTAGAATGCCATGGCGTCAGAGCTCACTGCAACCTCCAACTTTTTGGCTCAAGTGATGTTCTTGCCTCAGTTTTTCTATATTAGTAGAGACGGGGTCTTGCTTTTGCTCAGGCTAGTCTCAAACTTGTGAACTCAAGCTTTTCACCTGCCTCGACCTCCCAGAGTGCTAAGATTACAGGCGTGAGCCATCTTGCCCAGCAGTGGGTAGTGTTTTTAAATACTTCTGTGTTCCCTCATGTTTAGGGCAAATGAACCACTGTTTCTCATAGTTTTTGTCTTATTTTAAGATAATGCATGCACAAGGAAAAAATAAATCAAGAGTTCAATAGGATATGACCTGAAAAGTAAGTTTTTTCCCACCTTTGATAGCCCAGTGGTTCTATTTTTTTTTTTTAAAAAAAAAAACAGGTCAGTCGTGGCACAATAAGTGACCCAAAAGTAGTTCCACAATTGAAACTCAGAGTAGCAAGACAAAGATGATACATTTTATGATCTCTGTTAACAAGTTCATTAAACTTTCATCTGCCGTTCCAATAACTCTAATGACTCCGAAGAAAATGTGATGAATATTAGATGTCATGATACAGGATTTGCTTGGATATAACACCAAAAGCACAGGCAGTGAACAAAGGAAAAAATAGATTAGTTGGACTTTATGAAAAAAGTTTGTGTGCAATAAGGATAATATAAACAGAATAAAAAGAAACACAGAATGGGAGAAAATACTGCAAATCATGTATTGATGAGAACTTGTATCTCGAATATACAAAGAACTACAACTCAACCAAGAAAACCAATTCAAAGACGGGCAAAGGACTTGAAAAGACATTTCTCCAGAGGTGTACAAACTAGTGTTGAACATCACTAGTCATTGAGGAAATGCAAATAAAAACCACAGTAATATATGAGTGATGGGTACAATAAAAACCCAGACATCACCACTGTACAATTCCAGGCAACCAAAAACCACTCATACCCCTAAATCTATCAAATTTTTTTTTAAAAACCCACCATAAGGTATCATTTTGTACTCATGAGGATGGCTATTATCAAAATAATAGTGTTGGTAAAAATGTGGAAAAAATCAGAACCCTGTACTTGGCTGGTGGAAATGTAAAATGGGGCAGCCATGGTAGAAAACAATATGATTCTCTAAAAAATTATACATAGATTATGTTATGATCCAGTAATTCCACTTCTGGGTATATGCTCAAATGAAAATAGAAATTCAAACAGATATGTAGACACCCATGTTCATAATAGCATGACTCACAACCCAAGTGTCCATCAGAACAGTATGTGGTCCATAATATACAATAGAAATGTAAGTCAGCCTTTAAACGGAAGAAATTTTTGATACATGCTGTAGGATGGTTAAGCCTTGAAAACTTCAAACAAATACTGTCTGATTTTTCTTTTTTCTTTTCCCCCTGCCTTTTTTTTTTTTTTTTTTGGAGAGTGCCATGGCATTAGCTTAACTCATAGCAACCTTCAAACTCCTGGGTGCAAGCAATCCTCCTGCCTCAGCTTCCCAAGTAGCTGTGACTACAGGTGCCCACCACAATATCTGGCTGATTTTTTCTATTTTTAGTAGAGATGGGGGTCTCCCTCTTACACAGACTGGTGTGGAACTTCTGAGCTCAAGCCAGCCACCCTAGGATTATAGGTGTGAGCTACTGTGCTGGCCAGTAATGTCTGTATTCTTTTGTTAGCAAAGGCCTTTCTAAGCAGACTCCCAAGACCGGAATCTTAAAGGAAAACATTTTAGATATAATACACAAAACATAACTCCTACATGGTGATAATAAAATAAAAGCTAAAGGAAAAATTGCATAAACTTAATAGATGTACCACAAAAGTCACAAATACACTCTAAAGCAGGGGTGTCCAACCCATGGCCTACAGGCTGCATGCTATTTTTGTGAAACTTTTTTTTGCTTATATGTGGTGCCAGACATCCACATCATGAAAAGTATGCACAAACCTGCATTTGCTAATCAGCTTTTGTTAGTATTTACATATTTAACTTGTGGCCCAAGACAACTCTCTTCTTTCAGTATACTGCAAAGAATAAAAAAAGATTGGACACCCCTTATTTATTTTTTTATTTTTTATTTTTTGAGTCAGAGTCTCCAGCTATTGCCCTGGAGTGTCGTGGTGTCACAGCTCACAGGACCCTCAAACTCCTGAGCTTGTGATTCTCTTGCCTCACCCTCCCAAGTAGCTGGAACTACAGGTGCCCACCACAATGCCCGGCTATTTTTTTGTTGTTGCAGTTGTCGTTGTTCTTTTAGCTGGCCCAGGCTGGGTTTGAACCCACCAGCCCTGGTGTATATGGCTGATGCCCAACCGACTGAGCTATGGGTGCCATTGACACCCTTCTTTAAAGTTTTAACAGTTTTAATTTCTTGGAGGTTGAATCACAGGTAACCTTTCTTATGTACTGTTTAATTTTTAACCATGTAACTTACAATCATCAAAAATAAAGATTTTCCCTTTTGGCAAGAATAATAAGGCTGAATTGGATATATTCTCCCTCTGTGGGCAAGAAGATATTTAACATAGAGGGAGAGATTTCTTGAGAAATTTCTAACAAGTTTTGGTACATAAAGGCTTTACTCTGACTTACATAAATATTACCATGTATAACAACTTAAAACATGACTTAAGTTTTCAGAACTGAAATGATACTAAATCTTATGAATAAGCATTGTTTTTAATTTTATTCTCTTTTTTGAGATTATTTTTATTTACATTTTAAATTTGTATAGGTTTTCTGCTTGCTTTTAAGTTTAATAAAATACTAAAGAGCTAATATGGTTTATTGACTCTTCAAAGATTTGTGCATTTAAAGTTTATCTTAGTGCAAAATTAAGCAAAATAAATACTGTTTAATTTTAGGGCTATATTGCAAAATTCCTGGACAGAAGTCATGGATTTAATACTGAAACCCCGTTCTGGAGGTAAGAATAAAATTCGTGTTAAGAAAATAAGAAGAAGGGGCCACGCCTGTGGCTCAGTGGGTAGGGTGCTGGCCCCATATACCAAGGGTATGCGGTTTAAACCCAGCCCCGGCCAAACTGCAACAAAAAATAGCCAGGCGTTATGGTGGGCGCCTGTAGTCCCAGCTACTTGGGAGGCTGAGGCAAGAGAATCACCTAAGCCTAGGAGTTAGAGGTTGCTGTGAGCTGTGACACCATGGCAGTCTACCGAGGGCGACAAAGTGAAACTCTGTCTCAAAAAAAAAAATAATAATAATAATAAGTAGACTGTTTGGCTATGTATTCATGGAATTGCTTTGAATAAAGAATATGTACAAATTGGGATGGTTATATCAGAATTTTCTTTGTTTTTCTAACAAAAGTATAGGTATCTCTTTGTAGTTTTTATAAGTTTTATGTATACATTTTATTTATACTTTGGTTATTCATTTACAGACTAATAAAAGAGAAAATTAGTTTTAAGGAAAGTAATCCATTAAATTTGACAATACAGTGGTAAAAGAGAAAGAAGGAAGGACTAGGAAGTTTTTGTCTTCTGTTGAATCTGCTCGGATAATAAACAATAAATGGTTTTCATTGTTGGCCCAAGACTGGCAGCATATTGACAAAGCCCTGTAGTTCTAAAACTTATTGCATTTCCCATCTTTCTGCTTTTTGGCTATTTTTAAGTGAGCCGAAGCTCTTCATAGCACCTGTGCTACCAATAGCATTTTCTGATTTTGTGTTCTCCCTAAAGTGTACTTTAACGTTACATAAGTTTGTTTATTGGATAAATTGTTTAATCATAGTTTTTCCTTCCCAGCTGAAAAGGGGTACCTGGTTAAATGCAGAGAAGAATGGGCAAAGACTAAAGACCCAGCTGCTGCCCTCAGAAAACTACCTGTCAAAAGGTGTGTGGAAGGGCAGCTGCTTCGAGGACTTTCAAAATATGGAATGAAGAATATAGTCTCTGCATTTGGCATAGTGAGTGTGATCTGTGAAGTCAGGCAATGACTTGAGGTGTTTTAATGCTTTCTAAATTTTATCCTGAAATGTTTTACTGAATTTTAAGAGACCAGAAGGTAATAAGGATCCTTTGGTGATCCCTGAGAGGTGTTTTAACTGAGTAACCCTTGTTCATGTCCTAAATGGTGATGAGTGGGTAGATGTGCATTTCTTATTAATGTTGAGAGCAAAAGAATAGTGTTAATGTGGAAAACATCTCCAATGGGGAAATTCAGTTTAAATTCAGTCTCTGGGTATTTGAGAAATTCAGAAGCTACTATACAGTCATTTCTTGATCATTTTCATAACCAGAACAGTAAACTGCCTTTGTATGGAAGACAATAAGCAGTCTAAAGTTGGGGTTTTTTTATTTATTTATTTATTTATTTATTTATTTATTTATTTATTTATTTTTGAAGTATCACTTGGTCAGCCTCAGTAGAGTGCCATGGTTTCTTAGCTCACAGCAAACCTCAAACTCTTGGGCTCAAGAGATCCTCTTGCCTCAGCCTTGCAAGTAGCTGTGACTACCAGTGCCCACTACAACACCTGCCTATTTTTAGAGTCGGGGTCTGACTCCATAGCTCAGGCTGGTCTCGAACTCCTGAGCTTAGGTGATCCGCCTGCCTCGGCCTCCCAAGTGCTGGGATTACAAGTGTGAACTACCAGAAGCTGGCCAACAGTTGCATTTTAGTCTGATTTCCTCAGGGTGGTTGAAGAGTAGGTACCATGTTGGCAAGTGTAGCCTACGCAAGTACTTGGTTATGCATAATCCAGGATACATTAAAATTTAACCCTTAAACTTAAGTCTTAGTTACTTTCCCCCAGATGTATCAAAAAAACCAAGATTCTTGCCACATGAAATGAGTTGTCAGTTCAATCACTTAGGTTTTCTCCTTCTGCAGAATTTTGGGGGAGAAAGCAGTTAGTTCTGTGTAAATTAATGTGTAAATTCCTTTAGTTTGAAATCTGTGTCTTTGATTTAGGGTATAAAATCCTTACCATTTGCTTTAATGTCATGCTGGTGCTCGTTATGAATACAAAATGTGAATTGCTGCAGCTGCTGATGACTCATAATCCTCCCCACCTTAGTTTTAAGGCTTCTATCTCTAATGTTTAATTCTATGGGCCAGGCATGGTGGCTCATACCTATAATCCTCAGCACTCTAGGAAGCCAAGTCAAGAGGATCCCTTGAGCTCAGGAGTTCCAGACCAGCCTGAGCAAAACTGAAACCCTGTCTCTACTGAAAAAAAAGAAAGAAAAGAAAAAATTAGCTGAGTGCTGTGGCAGGCACCTATCATCCCACTACTTGGGAGACTGAGGCAAAGGTTTGCTTGACTCCAGGAGTTTGAGGTTTCTCTGAGCTATGCCATGGCACTCTAGCCTGGGGCAACAGAGCATAACTATCTCAAAAAAAAAAAAAAAATCTGTGTATTAGTCACTATTTCATTTATTTATTTATTTCCAAATATCAAGGGGGTACAAATGTTTTTGTTGCATGAATAGCTTTTTTTCCTAATGGAGACAGGGTCTTCCTATTGCTCAGGATGGTCTTAAACTTCTTGCTTCAAGCAATCCTCCTGCCTCAGCCTCCGAGGATAGTTTTTATAATGCTTTAGTCGGGTCTATACATGTACCTATCACACAAATACTATTTCTTATGCCTGTTAGGTAGGAGCAGGCCCCACCATCTTTGGCTCATTTTTTGTCTTTTTAGTAGAGACAAGGTGTCACTTTGCTTAGACTGGTCTCGCTCCTCCAGTCTCAGCCTCCCAGAGTACTGGGCTTATAGTTGCCAGCCACTGTGCCTGGCAGTGTTTTTCCATTCTTTTTTTTTTTTTTTTTTGAGACGGAGCCTCAAGCTATCCCCCTGGGTAGAGTGCCATGACATCACAGCTCATAGCAACCTCCAACTCCTGGGCTCAAGCGAGTCTCCTGCCTCCGCCTCCCAAGCAGCTGGGACCACAGGCACCCACCACAATGCCCGGCCAT
>CAUYQV010180086.1:0-38559 GCA_963574575.1 Galagoides demidoff
ACAGGCGCCCGCCACAACGCCTGGCCATTTTTTGGTTGCAGCCATCATTGTTGTTTGGCGGGCCCGGGCTGGGGATTCGAACCCGCCACCTTAGGTGTACGTGGCTGGTGCCTTAGCTGATTGAGCCACAGGCGCCGAGCCACCTAGGTATACTTAATGTTCTCAATTATCAAATGCTGTCTCATATTCCTTCTCAGTAGTTCTCTCTTGGTATGCCAGGAGTAACTTCCCATAGTGTTAGAGTCTGCAAGCATTAGGAGTTTCTTAAAAGAGATTGGCTCTGGTAGGCTCAATTAGGTGGACAGAGGTTAAAAACCAGTTTATACCTTAAACTGTAAGTACCTTAAACACTTGTAATTTCAGCCCACCTGCGATGAGACACTGATAACCACGGGTCTCCATCTTTGATTCGATTGGCAAAAATCTTGTTCATGTTACACATTTTGAGACAAGTGGTTTTCAAAAGGGGGTAGACTTGATTGATTTCCTTCTCCTTATCCCTGTTTTTATCTCAATTTTAAGAGCTAAGGTTGAGACATATTAAACAGTCAGAAATCTAGGAAATAGCAGATCTATTGCAGAGATTTAGTTAATAAAGGGCTGACATATTTTAAGTGAGCAGTAGATATGAAACCTCTGCCCTTCTCCTGGGAACACCTTTACCACCCATAAGAAGGAATGAATTTCTGTCCAACTTTCCACTGATTTTTCTAGTCCCTTTCTAAGACTCCTTAGCTCTTTCTCTTCCCATTCCCTCCAATGAATGGGAAAGGAAGCATTGCTAATCTGGTTGGTCCCAGCCTGAGACTTGAGCCACATGTTGTTGGTAGGACAGGCCACTGTATGTTAAATAGCTCCTGCCCAAGAACTGAAGCTCTCCTGTTTTTCTAGTCTCTGTGTGGTCACCAGGCCTGGGCAAGACCTTCCATGTCCTCTATATCTTTGACCAGTGGGTTAAACTTCATTGGGTCTGCTCTTCTGGGCCATCTAAGATTCAAGGAAGAGAGAGTAGATCTCTTGGTCCACACAATTTTCCAGCCTGTGAAGAGAATGGACTAGAGAAGGTTTACCTGGGGTGGTATGCAGAAAAAAAATATAGTGATTAAGAGATCCAACTCTTGAACAAATCCTATTTGTGAATCCAAGCTCATTTATATTGCATGAGCCAGAGCAGCTTACTTAACTTTTCTAAGGCTCAATTCTTGATTTGCAAAGTATAGATAGTGATAGTACCTTTCATATGAGGTTTCTGTGTAGATTAAGAAAGATCATCTTTATCAAGCACATAGCTCAATGTTTACACTTAGTAAATGTTAGCTGATATTACCATAGTATTGCCCTTTAGATTTAAATTTCAGAAGGACTTCCAAAATGCATAAGTAGCTTATACATACTTCAGCATGACTCAGCATTTTATACGTGAGTCATTCTACCTTCAGGAAAAATTGCATGGACCATTCATTCTTTTTTTTTAAAATTAATTTTTATTAAATCATAACTTAGTACATTGGGACCATCCATTCTCAAAGCAGTCTCTCACTTTCCTTCTATGGCATCTGGCCCATTAATTACTGTGCTCATGAGATAGATTTCCATGACAATCTCTGTGTCCATTAACTTTTGCACTCCACAACTTAGTGACTTAAAACAACAATCACATATTAGGTTGTGATTCTGTCTATTGGCGATTTGGGCTGGGCTCAGGTGGCCTGTTCTTCTGTTTAGCTTTCCTGGTCTCACTCATGCTTTTGCAGCCAGCTGGGGAGTTGGCCAGGAGCTGGTTGAGTACGTGGTATCACTCACATGGGCAATGGTTGGCACTGGCAGTTGGTTGGGGGTAGCAGAAGTGACTGAACCATGTGCTTCCACCACGCTAGCCCAGGTTTATTCTCATGGTTGACAACCTCACGTTTTCCAAAGAGCACCAAGAAAGGTCTAGCCCCAACATACAAACAGTTTTTGAGTCTCCATTTGTGTCATGTTTGCTAATGTCCCATTGGTCAAAGCAAGTCACATGGCTAAGCCCAGAGTAAATGAGGGAAGCGACTACCCAGGATCATAGACACGAGTGGCCATTGTTGCAACAATATACCGCTGTTCCTTTCTTTGGGGAGATTGAGCGGAAGCACTTTGTATTTAAGCATTCAAGTGGTGCAAGATTTCTTTTTTAAAATTTTACTTTCATTTTTAATTGACACACAATAATTGTACTAAGACTTCTTTTTTCAGTTCTTTGTTGGATATGGTACTTCAGTCTGCCTGGCATCTGGTCGCTATCCTTGGATTTTATTGCTGACATGTTTTTCTTTCCTTTAATCTTTTATTCCCTTTATTTGGGAAATTATAGTTTGCTGCAGGACATAGTTCTTTTTATAGGGGAAGCAGCTGTGATGTCATAACAGCACATTCCTTGGGGATATGCATTTATCTGCATGCATTTGGAAACATGATCCACCATCCATTTGTTCATTTCTATTTTAGTCTCTGATTTTCATATTAAGCAGGGAAAATATGTAAACTGAAAAATGTATTAGCTGATAAATTAATCTATAAAAATGTTAAAATTTATTGTTTTCTTTTGAGTTCCAGTTATTGAGCTATAATAGGGGAGGGAAAGTTAAAAAATATATATTTTTTCTTCCATAGGGGTCAGTTTGAATTAAGTTGTATGAAACCAGATGAGATGCAGAACAATAAGAGTTTCTGAGACCAGAACTATTCAAGCTTTTTATAAGAGTAGTGTTTAAGCAGGATATATATATATATATATATATATATATTTAGCAAAAACAAAGAGTAATAATATATCTAGTAACCGAAAAAGGAAATAGATTACTTAAGAGTCCAAACAAAACATTTTCAATAAAGATTTTCTCAGTGGAACATTTAGGTCCTTATCGAATCTGTATACAATTATATCTTGCTCCCTAAACAAAACAGATTCTTAGTGATAAACGTTTTTGGACAGCAGCAAGATTCAATTCAGTTCATTTCAAGATAAGGATTTATTTGTGAAATTAGAAGAAAATACTTGCCAACAAGAACCGGAGGGAGTCTTGTCTATCTTTAGTTCCTCTGTTGGTGTTTTATCCAGAAATGTCTCAGAGATGGAGGTGCTTCTTGCAAGGATGAGAAAAATTGCAGGTGGAGCAGAAATTAATTTGTATTTATAGTCCAAACACCTACACGAATCCTTAATCTGCTTTTTTTTTTTATGATTTTAGGGGAATTTATAGAATCATTTAGATTGGAAGAAATCTCCAGTGGGTCATGAAGATTCCTCTCCTTATAATGGCTGTGCTGATTTTATTATCCTTAAAGCAGCTCTGATAGATGGGTGTCAAGCCCAGCTCATGTTTCATGCATTTCAAAATGTATATTCCCTACTCTGAGTGTATTTAATGTGTAGGAGACAGCCTGGGAGCTGCCTATATGCCCGGGAGACCTTTTCTGAGTTCCTGACACACAGCCTTCACAGGAACAGATGCCAAATATGTAGCATATTAAGCATTATACTGATGCCATCAAACCCAGTTAGCTTCTGGCTTCTGACAATTGGGGACATTTTCCGCCAATGTGAGTAGGGGCTCAGTGTACTGTCTGTTCTGAGATGATAATAGATCGTTCCCTCTTACATCCTTCTGCGTTGCATACCTCCAGAGATCCGTCCTCCCCCCAGTTAAAAGAGCCTTTTTGGAGACTAATTATGAACTAAAAAGCATTTTTGGGTTTCTATCATATCTACAGAAGTTTGTGAGACACAAAGGAATATAATACATGGTCCTTACCCACAAGCAATTTGTGGTCTCTTTGAGAAGATTCCTGAGGTGTATTTGGGAAGAAATGAAACTGATCTCTATGAGCAGTATGTGAAAATCCAGACCATTACTTTATGGTTCCATTTAGTGAACAATACGCAATTATACCTAATCACATATAACTGGGCACCGACAATGGTGAGTGCCTAATTATGCAGAAGAACCACTGTCTCGGGCAGGATATAATGAGGTGTTTGTTGTTTAAAACAGCTGTCCGTACCAGAGGGATAAGTGCAGAGGAGATGAATAAGAACTAGTTTCCTCAAGGACAAAGAAGATGCATTTGGGCTGGGCCTTGAGGTGTTAAAATGACTCATCCAGTTATTGCTAAAAAGCATGCATCGAGGCAGGATGGCACAGCGGCTGAGAGCTTGGACCTAATTTGGGGTCTTGATTTTACCAATGACTCCATGACTGACTTTGTGACTTTGGGCAAGTACCTCACCCTTCAAGAACTCCAGAACTCCAGCAGGAAAGCAGAGAGAGGAGCAGTACCTGAGGTACAGCACCTCTGTGAGCACCAGATGGGTTAATGATTTAAACCGTCTAGGACAGCTAGACACTCAGCACAGACACTCCATATGTGGTGGTGGCGGCGTGGGTATAGAAAAGGCACCGTGCAGGCGTGCGGGTGGGGTGATGGAATATCTTCTTGAAGGAGGTATATTTGGAAACAAATCAAAAGGGAATTTTAGGCAGCAGGAAGATGAAAAGTCAAAGTTCTGAGGTAGGGTGAGAACATTGTGGTGTTGGGATGTGGTTAAGTGGCACACATATAGGTGGCTATTTTGTTTTGGGGAGCACCTTTGAAAACATTCAGTAGGGAACAATTATATGGTCTTGGAGACCAAACACAGGCTTTAAACTTGCTCCAGTAGACAACTGTGTACTTGATCGTGACAATGATTATAGCTCCCAGAGTCAATGGGTCTTACAGGCCTGTGATATTATTGTGTGTTATATTACATATATTATCCTCACAATAATTTTTATCACTTGGGTATTAGGCTAGTTTTACAAATGAGGGAGCTGAGTCTCAGAGTGACTAAGTACCATGGGTAAGGTCACGCCGCTATCCAGTGGCAGAGCCGGCTGGGGTTTAACCAGTGCAGTGCGTTGTGAGTGGCAACTCCCACGTTCTGGCTGAGGTTGGTTGGCTGTCCAGGCCTACGTTCTGCAGGGTATTAATCAGTCAGGGGTGTGACTCTGTGAAAGTGAGGAGGAGGGAAGCCTGAGGCTAGGGACTGGGGCTGTGGGAGAAGCTAAGGAACAGCTGTGACGTGGGCCCAGGATACTGAGGATGTTGGCAAGGGGCAGGCACTGGGGATGAAGAGAGAGGAGGAAGTCCATATCTTAAAAAGACCAGCAGCATGGGGGACTTGGCAATTGAATACCTGTGAGAGACAAGGGAGAGGGGCAAAGGAGGCCTTCAGCTGGCCTCCTGGTGGCTGTCACTCCACAGCTGACAAAGCTGATCTGTTGCCTCTTGCATACTGTTAAACCTCAGTATGCCCCTCTTCCCACTCCCCTACCCCCATCACCCCCATGGCTGTCCAGACTGAAACTTGGACTTTAAGACTCTTTAAACCTTGATGGACAGAGGCCAACAAACAACAAAAGACAAAACAAACAGGGAAAGAAAACCCCTGTCCCGTGCAGGCTGCAAACCTTTTTAGTCTAGTATTGTTTTCATCCCATTTCACTCTTCTTGATTTGTGCCTCTGGTTCAGATTGGCAGTTATGGGGAAAGAAATCTTCCCTCCATCATGTGTTCCAGCTGGTTACTGTTGATGTGTTGGAAAGGTGTTGAATTTTGCATGCCTATTTGTATCCAACCTATCATAATAAGTAGCTTCTCAGTTAATTTTCTGGGGTTTCTAGGTATATAATAATACCTTCTTTAGGAAATAATGGCTTTCCTCTTCTTCCCAATAATTATTCCATTTGTATTTATTTCCTGACTTAATGCTTTGTTGATAATACCAGTTATTTTAAAAAAATAGTTGGAATAATGAAGTGATGTTGGGTTTCTGAGCACCAGTAGGAAGGATGGACTGAAATCAGAGAGGCTAAAGGTAGAGTGAATGGCCAGCAAGCTACTGCAAAGGGAATCGTGATGTTACAATGCCCAGAGAGATTGAAATGAAGGAAATTGAAATAGTCACAAAAGAAAATTGACTGGCTTTGTTATTGTGGGCAGGGTACAAAAGATGACTTTCAGGCTTCAAGTCCAAAGTCCGGTGACTATTGACAGGCACCAAGAACTTGGCTAGGTTATTAATAGAATTTGAAGTTTATTGTGATCTATTCATCTGGAGAGAGGTGAGAAGGAGGAAATTAATTAGAATTCTCAGCTTATAAAAACAGTTCCAGGAATGTGGATTCAAAAGAAATTAGCAGGTATTTTAATTTTCTTCAACATTGCCATAGTCTGACTCTCAATCTAGCTAGTGGCAAAATATCACAGAATAATTACAATTTATAAGGGTTTTTTCTAGTTGATAAAGCAGTTTTACATACATTGTCTCATTTGGGCTTCAGCAATTCTGCGAGATGGATGATGATAGAAGGATTTAACATTTGTCTAGCAAGTTACATTTTGCAAAGCACTTGGCCTCTACCACCTCATTTAGTGCTCATGCTCATTAATTTCTAACACACACTCAGTGCATGGGTCCGCTGGTGGCTCTCTAAACACGGATTGTTTTTTGTCTTTGAAAGCAAAATTCCCCACAGAGAAGGTACACCCTTGCCTTGCCCATACTCTGAACCCCTCTTCATTTCTCAAAACTCTGGTCAATTAGGACATTGCCTTTGCCTTTTGCCCATAAGGACAGAGGTGGAGTGGAGAGAGAGAAGGGAGTACCCAGCCCAGTGGCTCTTAGAGACTGCACGTAGAGGAAGGCCGAGAAGAAGTCCCCTTGGTCATGCTTGGTGTTATAGAAACATTGGCACGGCCTTATCCTCTTTGGCCTTTTCCCAAAGTGAAGACAGTGGAGAAGGTGGCTGTCCTGTGAGCAGGGGCAGCGTGCTGTTTAGAGAATGACATTTTGTGTGCACCTCGGGAGGCTCCATATTCCTTAATTAGGCAAACTTCCTCCCTCGATTTGAGGAGAAAGGAGAGGAAAGCTCATTTGGTTGTTGGCAGGGTCTTCAGTGAAGTGTCTGATGTCACAATGGAACTCAGAGGATGGTATCACAGAGGCCAAGGGAGGAGAGAATTTCCAGGAGGGAGCTGTCGCCTCTGTTAACATCTGTCAAGAGAAGCAGAAGTGAGGGAAGGAGGTGGCCACAGCCCACTGCTGCCCTGTGAGATTCAGTCCTGGGAGGTTGTTGGGGATCAAGCCCAGCTGCCAAGGGCTCAGAGGGAAGGGCCGGGAGATGGCAGAAGCAGCAGACTTGGGTTACCTGAATGAGACATTTAGCGATGAGAGACTGGAGGGAAAAACTGTAAAAACACACATGCAAGACACAAATACATTCTGGTTGTGAAAGATTCAAAGAATTTAGAAAGGCATAGAATGAAGCACGCAAGACCTCTTTCCTTTTCTTGTCTCAGCCCCGCTCCCAGAGTGTGATGGAATGACGTATAGTCTTCTATCCTTGGTAAACATTTTAGTTTATTTTTATTTAATTAATTCATTATTATTATTAGAATCTCACTCTGTGGCCCTCTGTGGATAGAGTGCCAAGGCGTCATCATAGCTCAGTTACCTCATAACTTTGGGGGTCAAGTGATCCTCTTGCCTCAGCCTCCTGAGTAGCTGGGACTATAGGTGCCTGGCACAATGTCCAGCTAGTTTTTCTATTTTTATTTATTTATTTGTTTATTCATTTTGTTTTTTTAGTTTTTCTATTTTTAGTGGAGATGGGGTCTTACTCTTGCTCAGGCTGGTTGGGGACTCCTGAGCTCAGGCAATCCACCTGCCTCAGCCTCTTACAGTGCTGGGTTACAGCCGTGAGCCACTGCACCCAGCCCTTTGCTCAGCTTTTTAGGGAGAGGGGTGAGATTCATGATGACGTCAGGCCTGAGGAAGGAAGGACAAGGGGAGCATGCATGTTTGTGGTTGTGCATGGAGATAGATGTGTGGTTTTACCTGCGTGTGTATATGTCTACATATGCTGATTCATACACACGCACACACACAGCTCACCAGGAGAGAGGATGAAGAAAATCAGCTCCTCATCTGATAGGAACAGGAAGGCAGAGAGCGTTTAGGTAGCACTGAGGTCTTGCAGTGGAGCTTCGGTTCTCTCAAGGTGCCTTCTGTCTGTTCAGATTAGGCCATCTGCTGAGCGAGCGTGACTGAGGGAAACTGGGGTGCTGATGAGAGGGATGTGGAGAGCTGCTGAGGAGGCGCTATCCAGGTGTTCACAAGAAATGAGAGTGAGCAGAGGAAGGGGCAGATCAAGGTGCAGGGCTGGAATTCCTAATGGCCCCACGGGGTACAGTGTTGCATTGTCTTCTAGGCATGTGGGGTGGCCTGGGAGCTGAGCAACTGGACAGTAGGAGAGAGACAGCGCTGAGAGTATGCATGGCAGGTGTAGCCAGGCTGGGGACCAGGGGCTCAAAAGCACTGTGGGGGACACTCAGAAGTATTGGACTCTGTGGGTGAGGAGGGGAGGCAGAGCTCAGGAGAGGGACCTGGTGGGCTGCATGCGGTGGGAGGGCTGAATGATCCTAAATGCCCAGGATGAGTTAGAGGGCTGGACTCAGAGAGGGGAACACAGAATCAAGAAGTTTCAAAGCCAGCTCTTGAATTAATGACATCACATTCAGCTGGCTACGGAATTTCAGACATAATAGATCAACCAGATACAAGCACAAAGACATACCCGTGCCTACTGTGGTGTATCAGGCCCTCTCCCCCAAATTTGTTTACCAAAATGTTCTTGTTCTCTAAGGATCTCTGAGTTAAGTGTCATTTCTGAAACCAATAGGTATTTGAAGAAGCCTCAATTCCTCTTTGGATTTCAAATATTACAGTTGCTCCCTGGTTTGTGAAATCCTTTCCTTCTTCTTCTTTTTTTTTTTAATCCTTTCCTTCTATTAGGTCTGACATGACTTGACTTTCTACTGAGACAAAAATGATTCAAGGTACTTCTTTGTATCATACCCACTTTTGTTTTCATAAAAACAGATCTTTTTTTGTGTTGTGCTACCCATGTGATGCCTGGGTTATGCATGAAACCACCCTACCTTTTCATTTTAGGCTCCCGCCTTTGGCTGTTTTGAACCCCCCTCCCCTTTTCATGGTCCAGAGGTTCTGGTTCTTCTCTGTCACTGTCTTGGGGGAGAGGTCTGCTGCACAGAGCAGTTCTCCAGCTTTTGAGGTACAGTCGTGGGGGTGGTAAGGGATGGGCAGATGGCAGAGCATGAAAGGAGTTTGTCTAGGACTTTTGAAGTCACGAATGTGAGAGTAGCTGCTTGGACCGGGCAAGCAGGTTTTGAGGCACTGATGTGGATAATGCATCCCCTTCCCAAAGGTAGAGAGACGCTAACAAAGGACTTAAGTTCGCCAGAAGGTACTTGCTGGTTGTTTGCTTTTCTTATGACACTTCTCTGCAACTGGACCACGTGGGTCTTAGTGTCAGTGGAGCTATGCTAGGATCATCACAGTCAAGAGTAGGCGGCATAAGAAGAGGGTAACCTCAGAACTGTAGAAGTAACAAGAGTTGGTCCCAACACCAGGAGCTTGGCAACACAACATAGTTCCTTACGGTAGGTCCTTTTCACACTACCTCCCCACCTATAGTCTTCTTTTGGAAACAAATCTACTTTGCCTTACAGAACTTAATACACAATTTTCCACTTCCCTAAAATTTTATTAAGTGCTTTATGGAACAATTTGCGTAAGGTCTAATTTTCCAAGTTGTCAGCTATGCAGCCTAATGACCTCATACTTTCTCATCTAGTTTCATGCCATTATTTATATAAAGAGGTGGTTGGTTTGCATTCAAATTAGGCATGTATGAAAACTGGACATGTTTTTTCTTTTACAGTTTTACATCAAAAGCACCATTGTTGCTCTATTTAAGTGATGTCCAATAAAAATATAATGCAAGCTGTACGTGTAATTTAATTTAAAATTTTCTGATAGGCACAATAAGAAAATGTAAAAAGAATCAGGAAGAATTAATTTTAATAAAATATGTATTTGTTTAGCCCAATTTATCCAAAACAATATCATTTCAACATGAAATGGATTTTCTCATTAATGAGATATTTTGTATTCTCTTTCTACAGTATCTGGTGTGTATTAATACTTAGAGAAAAAATCAATTTAGTCTGTCTACACTTCAAGCTCTTGATAGCCTCCTGTGGCTAGTGGCTGTCATCCTGACCAGCACAGGTCTGTTTTATGGGCATGATTACTTGGGTACCAGTTTGGCTGCTTAGCTCGTCTTAATTTACTGGCTATATTTGGTATAATCTGAATGAGGGCATTCGCGGGAGTGGCAGAGAATTGTTTAGTCATTTAAAGAGACAGTCATTCATTTATTCACTTATTTTCATTTTCATTCACTCCACAAACACTGAGTGCCAGGTCTAATGTAACTAGGGATGCATAAAGACACAAGGACTGTCCTTATTTTTGATAATGGCAGAATCTAGTGGAAGAGACAGGCATGCAAATAAGTGACTGTAACTACAGTAGTAACAAAGCACTGTGCTAGAAACATAGACAAAGTCTTATGGATCTACATGTAGAAAAATTAAATCAGAGTCCCAATTCATACTGTATACTAAGTTTTTAAAAAATATTATAAAAGTTCTAGAATAAACTATAAATAAATTTCTATATATTCTTGGGGGTAGGAAAAACTAGTTTTATTTCTTTTAAAAGATATTAATCCAGAAAAATAGAGTATAATAAAACACACACACCCTCCATTCCCCCCAAATAGTAAGTGTTAATGGTTTGTTCCATTTGTTTCCATTTAAATAACGAAGTAATAGATTTTCTGATGAAGTGAAGACTTCTTTTTCTTCTTCTTTCTTCTTTCCTGCCTTTCCCAGCTGCAAAAACTATCATTAATCTGATATATATTCCTTAAGTGTATTTTTATACTTCTACTGAAAATGGAGGCATCTGTGAACAGTGTGTGGAATAATTTGGCACATTCTACATTTGCACACACAGTATTACGCTGCACACATTAGTATTCATTTTCTTCTTTCTTCCTTCCTCCACATTATATTTTTGAGACCTCTCCATGTTGATACACGGTGAAGATGTCAGTAGTTTTGCTGTTTATACTGTCTCCATTTTCAAAATAATGGACATTTGAGTGCACATTCTTTCAAATGTTCACTATTGTGAAAATGTTCCAGAGGCATTCCTGCACACGTTTTCTCCTACGGATGTGCGAGTATCTCTCTAGGGTACATGTCAAAAAGTAGGGGAGAGACTAAGTAAGTCTAATGCCAAAGGCAGAAACCATCAAGGAAAAGAATGATAGCTTTTTCTACATAAAAAGTTTAAAACATCACCAGAGAACACTTTTAAAAGGAGGACAAAAAGATCTGGAAAAATTATTTGTAACAAATATGGAAGAGAAAATGTCAAGATCTTTAATATGTAAGAGTTTTTGCAAACTGAGTTGAAAAAGAGGACTGCCAGCGAAGGAATTGGTACGGATGATAACAAACATTTCACAGCAGAATAAATATGAACAGCTAGTGAACCTGTAAAAAGTCATCAAAATAACAAAAATTAAAAGAATTATTCTTTTTTGTTTGCCTATCCAACTGGCAAAGATGAAAAGAGAATGATACTAGCCAGGGTTTGTGAGAACGTAAGGGTAATAGGCACTTTTATATATTGTAGGGAGAGTTTAAACTGATGTAAACTTTCTAGAAGAGAGTTTGGTAAGTATTAAAGGCCTTATAATGTGAAAACTCTGACTCAGAAATTCTATATTAGGAATTAATCCAGAGAAAATAAATCAGAATTGTATATAAATGTCTACAGGCTGTTTATTGTTGTGTTATTTATGCTGGCCATTAAATGTGGCCTTCCATGAACCAATGAAGACTATGACTAAATCAGCCCAAGGTTAAACACCCCAACTGCACTTTGATAACACCAAAGATGCAGTTAATTTGAGGAAATTTGAAAGATCTCCCAGAAAAAGTTACTTTGAGCAGGATCTTGAAGGATAAAAAGCTGTTTGCCAAGGGGTGAGAGTGGAAATAGGGCATGGGCATTCTAGGAAAAGGAGTGGCCAGCACAAAGGGGAGAAGTGGCAGATGAACCTGGGTGGATTGACAGTGATTCAGTGTGATGGACATTCAGGGGACCTGGAGGAAGGGAGAGCAGGGATGGAACCCTCTGTGCTCTGGCCCATCCTGTGATGTTATGGTCCAATTATTACTGGAAGCTTTCTAGGATTTAATTATAAAATCCAACTTAATTGGAGTTAATTCAACTCTACCAGTTATTTAATTCCACCAGAATATTTCTTGTTTTCAGAATTTAATTCAGTTTACTATTCCAATGAATTTTAAAAGCTAGTAAGATTTCACCAAGCTGCCTTTACAGTGGCTCCATTGTATGTTTTGTCAAGTTTCTCGTCTAAGATGCTTTCCTCACACAGCTGTTATTGTGTGTGTGTGGCTTGTCACAGGGTTGCTCGCCCTCTTCCCTCCTGAACCCTCACTACCTTGTCCATCCCTTTGGCTTGGCCTTGTGGTTTGAGAGTGGTAGATGGAGGGTGCTTTGTAATGTACTGGAAGAAGCTGAGAGTGAGCTGATCCAGGCTTGGGGTTACACTGGCCTGTGTTCCAATTCTCACTCAGCAATTCTTAAGTGTGTGATCTTGGGCAAATTGCTTAGCCTCACTGAGCCTCTGTTTCCCCATCTGTGAAATGGAGTTGATGTGTCAGGATTACATGAGTGAAGTCTATGGAGGGGTTTTCAGAGCTTATGGTATGTGCTCAATAAATGTTAGTTATTATTATTTTTTTAAAATGGAGACAGAGTCTAACTTTGTCATCCTTGGTAGAGTGCTGGGAAGTCGTATCTCACAGCAGCCTCAAACTCTTGGGCTCAAGCGATTCTCTTGCCTCAGCCTCCCAAGTAGCTGGTAGCTGGGATTATAGGTGCCCGCCACAACTCCCGGCTATTTTGTGTGTGTGTGTGTGTGTGTGTGTGTGTGTGTAGGAGGCTTGGGCTGGGTTTGAACCCACCAACTCCAGAGCATGTGGCCATTGACTTAACCACTGAGCTGTGGGCACTCAGCCAAATATTAGTTATTAAAATTGCTACTTTATGAAAAATTGGAATCATCCTGCTTCTCCTTTTAAAATATCATTTCTATTATAGGCGTAATTGTTTACGGTTTTAGAATTTCCATTGTGTTTTCTACCTCAGTCCAGGTAGGTAAGAGGAAGCTGAGAATTCACTGTCTGGGCTGATTCTTGACCCCAGGCTCTAAGGAGCAAAGTGTAGGAGGCCTCAGGTCTCTTTCTGACTTGGACAATTTATACAGGGACTAAGGAATAAGCCCCCTTTAGGATCATAGAATATGAGCCTGAGTGAAACATGCCCATAGAATCTCTCTCTCTGTGGAACCCCAACATTCATACTGCATGGTTCATCCCACCCTTGAAAAATCACCAAGAAGCAAGGATTCTAGAGGGAGAAATTCACAGAAAAACTTATGGATCCAGCTAGATGACTTTGGGAGATGAATTTTGAGTTCTTGGGAAGTGATAGACCATTATTGGTGATGGAATCTCAAGGGCCTTTCTTTTCAGAGATGTTCCTTCTCTAATTGTTGTGGCATTAATTGTAACTGTCAAGAGTTATTCTTATCACAGAATGCTATGGAATCACTTGTCTGTTTCTGCCATTAAACTCTAAATTCCTTGAGAACCACACAGTCTACAGGAAGGAGTATTGGTCTTTTGGAATTGGGACTATTGACCTTGTTCAACTTACTTGCGGACTTGTGATCTTGGTCTAGGACTAGTGACCTTGGTCAAATTACTTGTTTTCTCATCTGTAAAATAGAGAAGCTCACTGATTTATGGAATTGCTATAGGGACTGAACATTATTTACAAAAGGTGACTGGCATATGCGTGCATAGTAGTTGCTTAATAAATGGCAGCTGGTGACTATGAGAATAACCATGACAACAGGGATGATAATGCCAGAGCGTATTGGTACCCTGTGTGCCTATCGGCACATTTTGTGTGGGTAGATGATGGTTGGGTGAATGAATGGTTCAATAAACATGTGTTTATATATTTTGAGTCAATGATTCCAGCGGGCTGACGTCACCCTTGTCCTTTTTGACCTCTACCACACTGACGCCATCATGCAAACTCTGCAGGTGCCTCTTGCCTTTTTTTTCAGGGCTCTGAAGTTTGCTGATTCTCCTCCCTTGCTCACTGTTCCTTCTGTCTTCTTTCTTGGCTTCCCTGCCTTCTTCTATCCATAAATGTTAACCATTCTCCAAGGCACATTCTTGAACATTGCTTATCCGGCTTTCCCCTTCAAGGATCTCATTCTTTATTAAGGCTTCAATTATCAGTTTGATGTCAACAAATTCGAGATGGCTTATCGAGACTCTCCTGCATTCTGGGCTCGTATTTTTTAATACTTGTTTGTCAAAGGAATATCCTGCTGATTCCACAGAGCTCACCATCTTCTGCCTGAAGCCAGCTCCTTCCCTGGCACGAGTGTGCACATTCACGGTGTGGCAGCTTTTCCAGGCTCTGAGCCTTGAAATGCCAGAGTCATTTCTGACTCCTCCCACCCATGTTCCAGTCAGCTGCCGATCATGTAAATGCCATCTCCACATGCTCTTGCATCTGTCTCCAACTTTTAAAATGTTTTCCCCTAGGCACTATGCTGATTCAGGTCCTCTAAAGTTAGACCAGTTCTCTAAAAGGGACTGCTGAGGGTTGGAAGAAACTATTAGAATTTCTACACATATGTGTGTTTTTTATCTCAGTCCTTGAAGTGTTCTGTTTTATATATGTCTTGTACTGTAAATAATTTATTAAAGCAGTGTGCAATAATATATTATTATTAATAGGATAATGATATACACCAAGAAACCCTCAATGGCTTTGCTTTCAACTGCCTGTCATGTTGGGATTAAACTCACCTTCCTGTCATTGGAGACACATGGAGTCCTCCTCCTTCATCTAGTAAGGCAGCCCCTACGCCCCCCTTCTATACACTGCAGCCTCTAGCCAAATTGAACTGCTTACTGGATGCTTTTAAGCTCTCACTTCTTCACCTTTATGCCTTTGTGTGGTTCTCTTATCTTCCTCTCCACCTGCTATAAGAAGCAGGATGTGTAGTGGTTAAGAGCCGGCAGTATATATAAACAAGTTAATCTCAATCTTTAAAACATTGTGTTTTATAGAGGTTCAAATCTTGGTTCTGCCACTTTCTAATTGTTTTATTTGGGCAAGTCATTGACACTTCTGAGCCTCGATTTTCTCATTTGGGAAAAGGGATAATAAAAATCAGTTCACAGGTTTACTGTGATGAATTACGGAAATACTACCTGTGTGGAGCTCAGTGTCATGCCTCACCCATCTATAAGTGAGAGCTGCTGCTACGGCTTCTGGTATTTCTCTTTTCCAGTGTTCCTTGTCTCATTCTAATTGTGTGATTGTGCAAGAAAGTGAAGGTCGTCATAACACAAAAATATTCACCAGTGCGCTTGCCATTTATATGATTCCCAACTCAGACAACCCTTCCCGAATCCTACGGCCAATTCCCGCCCATCTTGAAATCGCTGGTCTCTTTTTAGGAGGATTGGCTGATGCCATTAACACCCAACAGTCCAATGCAAATATAATGCAAAGCAACTGTAGAATAAAACTGTAAGCTTCGCAAAAGATGTCAGCTACCATGAAGTCAAGGCACGTCGTATTAGAAAAATGCTGGCTCCATCTACAAAGGCAAAGTTAAATCGAGATATCATGGAAAAAGAGAAAACGGAACAAGTGTCAGTACAGGTGCTTTGCGAGTCTTTGAAATATCAGTGGATGAAGAGGGGATATGGGAGAAATTAGTGAAGCTTTTAAATATTTCTGCTAAAAGAAATCTTTAAAAAATACTTGGTTGTAGTATTTAAAAAAAAACCCAAAAAGCATCAGTCATCAAAGAAATTATGGATAAATCTTACTACATTAAAATTAAGAATGTTTATTGCTTAAGAGAAATCATAAAGAGAAAACAAAGAAAGTAAAGCATAAACTTTATAATTTTTGTATGTCCAGAGTATAGAAATAATGACAAATCAAGAAAAAGACAACTTAATAGGAAATAGGAAAACAATGTATTTGAACAAGTGTTTCTCAGAAGAGGGAGCACATGGTACATAAACCTTAAAGGAAAAAAAAGCTCAGCTTTATTTAAAGCAGGGAAATGTAGCACATGATCACATTGGTATACCATTTTATTCTTTCTAGAAGACAAGAGTTAAGACGTCTGCATCAGTTTTCCACTGCTCCTTTACAAATTGTCACAAATTTAGCAGCTTAAATCAACGCACAGTATCTTAGAACTTCAGTGGTCCAGGAGTCTGGGCACAGCTCAACAGCTGGGTCCTTTGCATAGGAATGCCTGGGGACACTGAGCAAGGCAGGTGTGCAGATCACGGGCAATCTTAGGAAGCACTTCCCGGGGAGGGGGGGGATGTGCATGAGAGTGTTCACAGCACATTTCTCATCAAAACAAAACCGTGGACACAACCCAAATACCCACTGATAGGAGACGGGTAGATTGTGGAATTCTCAACAATCGAATATCAAATCAATTGCATGGACAGAGCCTGCAATAGCCATAAGATTTATGGTTGAATAAATCTTAGAACCATAACGTTGAAGAGAACAGGCAAGTCAAAGAGTACTACATATGCTGGGATATATTTTTATAAAGCTCAAAGAAAAGCTAAGTAATAGATACATAATAAAACTATATAGGAAATCGGCTTGGCACTTGTGGCTCAATCGGCTAAGGCCCCAGCCACCTACACCTAAGGTGGCGGGTTCGAATCCCCAGCCCTGGCTTGCCAAAACAACAATGATGGCTGCAACCAAAAAATGGCCGGGCGTTGTGGCGGGCACCTGTGGTCCCAGCTACTTGGGAGGCGGAGGCAGGAGACTCGCTCGAGCCCAGGAGTTGGAGGTTGCTATGAGCTGTGATGACATGGCACTCTACCTAGGGGGATAGCTTGAGGCTCCTTCTCAAAAAAAAAAAAAAAAGTACAAAAACTACATAGGAAATCAAGGTAATGATAATAACAGGATTCAGAATGGTGCTGACCTTGGATGATGGAGACACAGGGAAGGTGGAGAAGGGAGCACACTTACTGATGCTGTCCATTTCATTAGTGGGGTGACGGGTTCATCCTGAGTATTTGTTATTGTACTTTATGTATACATGCTACATATATTCTTTTGCATGGGTGTTACATCATAAAAACTTAAGAAAGTCAGATGTAGGTAGGAAGTCAAGTTATACTATCATATGATGTTATCAATTATGCCAAAACCCCCAGTCATTTCAATTGAGGTTAATTGTTTGTTTGTTCTAATAAGTATTACATCATTATAATTGAAATGTAAATTTTTTAAATTATAAGACAAAAAGAATTTTTATGAGTTTTAGATGAATTTCTCAAGGAAAAAATCTCATTGAAGCTTTTTATTATTTATTATGATATTGGACACACTTTTATATTTTCAAAGAAAAAAAATCACACTTGCCAGTCGGATACTTACTCTTTTAAATTTAGAAGTGACTTACTGATTTACTACTTTAAATAACTTCTCTTTTTACCCTTTAAATACTTACCATTTACTCATCTTGTTCCCTCCCAAGCAGGTTGCCCAGCACATATCTCTAGGCACCTGCTTTGTTTCTTTTGCTGTAAAAGTAAAAAACAATTCCATCATGCATCTGAAGGGCTCCATCCACTAAGAATAGAAAAAAAACAACCAATGTTTGGAATAGCCAAGTAATTTAAATTAAAAAAACATCTACATGAAGACAGTATGCTTGGGGCAGGAATCCATTCCTACGTTCTTGGTATTCATCCATAACTCTTTGTAATTCATCAGCCCTTTCCTGCTCATGTTATGACTTGAATTGAATGATCCAGCCCCCAGGATTGGGATTCAAGTCCCTTCTAATCCAAACCTTTATAAAAAACAAACAACCCCCCCCAAACAGCCCCAAAAGAAGAGACAGAATATTAAATACTATAATCAAAAAAGGTTTCTGAGGAATGATGAGTTGTATCTGTCATGAGTTTAACAGGTGTACATCAATAATTATCAAATTCCCCCCAAACAAATTTCTCTATGGTGTTCAGATAAATTTTAGAATTGAATCATTGTAGAGGTGATGGATATTATTTTAAAAGGATTAACTTCAAGTGAGTTTATCTATGAAATTTGTCCTTTGATAGTGAAATGTTTTCAGGTCTATGAAGACAAATATTATTACTTCTATTCATCCCACCAAGAAGCAGCTGAAATATTTTCCTTTCTGTGGCCCACCCAGTGGACATCCTCTCTACTTTTGAACCTACCCATACACTGCACAGTTCTAGCAACTTAACTTCGTCTTTTATAATGACTTAGTCATTTATTTTCCTGAACCAGATAGTAAGCTCCTTGAAGTTTTGGACCTTACTTATCTTTGTATGAGCCTGGCACAATCATGCATAGAATTCTTGCTGAATATGTACCCAGTTGAGTTGAATTTCTTGGGACCTATTTCATTAATAGCTTTAAGAGAAGGCCACACTATCATGATTGAATATGTACAAATTCCTGATATACTATTAAGTTGCTAGAACAGGCAAATGGCCTTGGTAACAAGACTCAGGCTAGTCTAGGGAATTGTATATACTATGTACCAAATTTCACATACATGAATTTGCATTTTGGAAATAAACTCCTTTGCAAAAAGATCTCTCAAGAAAGTTTGTGATGCTTGTATCAGAAAGAGCCAGAAGCATTTTTCCTATTGTTATAAAAATGGTGAAGGTTAGTGCATGCAAATTTCTCGTATGCCTCATAAAACACTTACTCATCTACATCTGAAGCCAAGAACCACTGTGTAACCAGCTAGTTCCCTGCTCGGAAGGAACTTGGCTGTGTAATTCTGTTTCATTCCCATTTTCAGCATCTCTCATCCTCTCTAGAGGGCTTTACCACTTCATGACATCATAAACAAGATGGGTCCAGAGTTGAGTTTAGCTGACATCTTCGTTATAAAGGCAATAAACAAGAAAGCCCCAAGGTATTAGACGTTATTTTTTCCTTTTCTAAAGCTAAATAGAAATGTAATATGTTTACAGAGTTTCTAATTTATTTTTCTACTAATGAAAACAGGCATTTCCAGATGAATTAGGCAGTGTTCTGGAGTTGCCTTTATAGAGAGAAGGAAGCAATTTTGCTTAGAATTTTAAATGTGGCTTTAGTCTTTTGTTAAGAATTATGGATGAGGGTGGGGGGAATGGAGAAAGGGCTGAAACTAAGCTAAGAGGCAAAAATGCATTGCTTTTGTTGTTATTCTGGAAAAGAGTTATGTGTGCAATTAAGATTCCTGTGTTTAAGGAGGCTGTTTAAAAAGTCAACATGTTATTTAGTTGAGGAATGTAGTTTAAGAGCGATGCTTGCGTTTTCATATTCCCATGTATGGGTGTGTATATGCATATGCAAGCAGGGTTTTCAGAGTCAATTAATGTGGATGCATTTCCAAGTCTTGGGAATTAAAAGAAGTATTTGAAACTGCTTGAACTATCAGAAAACCTCTATAAACATTGAACTAAGAGATCAAGATTATATGACAAGTGATTTCCTGAGCTATACACAATATAAACAATGAAAACATACAACTAGAAGTGATGCAACTCAGAGCACCAGGTCAGTAAGATACATTACACAAGCTCTGCTAACTGGAAGATGTCATTGAATAGTCTAATTCAAGCAAAAGTTCTCAACACACACACTGTACCTCTATTGATGAATTACTCAGCTACGATGGGCATGGTTTGCTGACAGTATAATTGCAATCAACAAAGTTATTGGGCACCTAGAATGAGACGAGCTCCACGGCAGGGATGAGTATATATAGAGAGATTCATCGTGGTTCTCGCCTTCAACGCTGGTAGTTCAATTAGAGGAAAGTATGGGTTCACGCAGATAAAATATCATAGGTAGCAACACCGATGATGTCTGTTGACATTTTGAAAAAGAGATTTCCTGTTTGTCCTGTGAAGTAGGTTCTCTCAAAAGTATGGTTATGGGATTAAAAAAGAAAAAAACCAACCTTATCTTGAACCCACTGAGCGAGTCTGGAGTGACGGCAGAATGGCACCTCTTTCCTTGGAACTCCTGGTACTCAAGCATCTGAGTGGGTGGCTCTCGCCCTGGCGGGTGTAGATAAGTGCGTGTCTGTCTTTGGTCTGGGAGAAAGCTGCCTGTTTCACATGAGTCAGCTTGTTCACAGAACGAGGCGATTATTCCCAACTCTCGCCCAAGCACATTGATGACTCCAGGGTGAGCAGAATCAACGCATTTGCGAAACACAGATTCAGATGAAAGCAGAATAAATTAGTTCCTCTCAGTCAGTTATTGCTTCGAGGAGGCGAGCTGAGGACGAAGGGTGCTAAGGTGCCCATCGAACGTGAACTAGCTTCTGTTTTCAGCCAAAGATGCAAAGCGAAAGGGAGGGAATATAAACAGAGGCTTATAAGACTGAAGTTTGGGGAGGAAAGGAGTTCCAGGAGCAACTCAGTTTCTTCCTCTGTGTTGTGCCCGGAATAGCACCACCTCTTATTTGCATATAGTCTGTTCAGAATGTATTTGGAGTTCCCAATATGGAATTTCAAACTGTCACCATCTAATGACAGCATTATTTAAAACTAATACTATAATTAATTTCTTACCACTATACTCAGCTGATATTGACAATGAGACACACTGTTTGATACCCATCATAACTTGGCAGAGACCCTGGTAACAAAAGAATCCATAATCATATCTGGCAGTCTGTCCAACTGGGAGAAGAGCAGGCCTGGGAAGAAAATTTCATTTCAAGGATGAACATAGTATGGTTAGTGCTCTCAAGACATGCTCAGCCAAAGAGAAAGCTAGGTTCTTGGTATTAACACTCTAGCTTTATTCCAGTATAGCTGTTCATAGAATAATTTAAGAAGTGAGGCCCACTACAAAGTAATGTGGATGGGCATTGTGAACGAACTCTAAATAAATAAAGAAATGCCAACCAGGAGATGCAATCTTTTGTTGCTGGGGAAACAATAAACTCTTTATGATTTTCTTATGATGTTTCATTGACATATGGTGTTTCTAACCAAGTGACAAATTAATTTACTTGGTTTAAAGAGAAATGGATGTGGCTTAATGAAGAAGGACAGGGTGTGCATTATAAGGCAGCTGGTTCTGCTGCTGTTGGCTTATGGAGACAATATACGTCGGACAGCTAATGAGTCTCTGTTGCATAAGAGAGATTCTCTTTATAATAGAATGGCACGCTTCGTCTCTAAATGGGGCTATTATACACACCATTGCACAATGTTTGAAGAGCTTGGTTGGCCCTTGTAGAGGTTTAGGAGAGAAATAAATTGGAAGACAATCGTGCTTAAGACCTTCAATCAATCAAACACTTCATATTTATCTAAATTGCTAGCACATTCTTCCACAATACAAATCTGTACGATACACATGGCTAGAATGTTAATGTTGACCAGACCTCACTGGCTTTATTAGTCAGGTTTTCCACTGTGAGCCTAGACCCAAATTAACGCATGTGGAAGCCTGGTGACCTACTCCAGCCACTACTCCCTGTCCCCTTTGCCTCTGTTCTCCATGTTTCTTACTCCCTGAAGTGTCATTTGGTGTTTCTTTCACTTACCATGACAGGCTTCGCTTGTGGGTTCTCTCAGTCTCAGAACTTTTTGACTTCGAATAGTCAGACAGTTTTAATGGCAATTCATTCCGTTTCTTCACATTCCGCTATACTTGTGAACCCTCATTATGCATTTGCTCATTTACTTGCTTATTTAGTAAATGCTCACGTACTGATTTGTTAGAGTAAATCCAATCTCATTAATGTTATAGCTTTGAAATAAAACTGGAAGTGATAGAAGATGACAGGTTGAAGGACATCATTTGCTCTGTGCCAGCGGACTGTCTCCCCTGCTGGAGGACCTGGGCAGGGCTCATGCAGGTGGTGTAGGTGGGGAGCCGGCGGAGTGGTCATCCTCTCATCTTTGATACCTGATAACCTGGCTTTGATTCTGATTCCCTCCTCTGATTGGATTCAACTTTTGACTTTACCATGGAGTCTTCAGAGATTTTGTAGCTCAATTCAATCCAGATTTTTTCAAGGTGCTAACATGTCTTTTAGCTCCATAGGAGATTTTGCACAAGAAAAGTCATCCTTGGGCATACTATAACTAAGTTTTTGACCTGTCGAGGGAGTTTAGAGACACCATTAATTCCTGTTGATCTTGGGATTCTCACCTATGTGGTGAGGTAACAATATTTGCTTCTTGTCAACTTTCTTCTCTGTGCCTCTCTCCTTCCTATCTACCAAGAGTAATTGAAAGAATTACCAACTATGAGAACATTTCAAGATTCTTGGAGTAAGGTGGTCTTTTCTGTTGAAGGTGTTATTATATAGCAAAGCAGGTTTTTTTCCTCTTCATCATCGTAGGGTTCTTTACTTTTCAAGTCTCTCCATACTCTGGTCCAGAAAAAGTTGAGCTGGAGGAAATGGACAAAGCTGTTTCATGGGTTTCTCCACATATTTATTACCCTCTCCAAATTGAATCTTGAAGCCTTGTCAGAAGTGTTATTTTTCCAACAGAGCGGGTGTTAAGTGGCTATAGAAAATAAACTCACCTCCTGATATCTTTCTCCTTGCT
The DNA here is from genome assembly GCA_963574575.1 of Galagoides demidoff. Lineage (NCBI taxonomy): Eukaryota > Metazoa > Chordata > Mammalia > Primates > Galagidae > Galagoides > Galagoides demidoff. The sequence goes on from CAUYQV010180086.1 coordinate 22,756, forward strand.
TGCTACATTCATTTACTGTGAGGATTACGTTGTAAGGTGTGACAGGTGTTGTACAGCAAGGGAAAAATCACCGCTTTGTAATTCTATTTCTTCAAGTTTTCTTCTTGAATGCAAGCTTTGGAGTTTCCTTGTCATTGCTGGCACTATTTCTTAAATGATAGGTATTATTATTCTTATTTTTTTTATTAATTTTTTTTAATTGAATGGTAACTATGTACATTAATGCACTTCTGGGGTACAATGTGGGGTTTTCACACACAATCCGAAACACTTCCATCAAACTGGTTAACATAGCTTTCATGTCATTTTCTTAGCTATTATTTTAAAATGTTCACAGTCTACTCTTAGAAAGATTCACTTGTACCTTTGTAAGATAAACCTCAGAAGTGATCCCTCCAATCCCCCTCCCTCCACCCATTCCCCCCTCTCCTGAGTATTATTTTTATATGTTTTTTTTTCTGAGAAGTTTATTCCATCCAACTAATTTTTAGGTTGCATACACTCTTCTGTAATTACAGCTATGTTGTCTGTAATAAAGTTATATTAATTTGACCAGGGAAAAAGACAAACTGAAACAAAAGGTAATGATGACTAGTTAATGAATTTTCTTTCACCTATTTTTTTTTTAACGACTTTTATATTCACTGGCAAAAGGAGATCAAATAAGATGACCATGCTGAGAATACTTAGCTCTGGGTAAAAATCAGTTTCCATTCGACTGGATGTTTTTTTTTTTTTTTTTTAATGAGACGGCTTGTCCTTATCATATTTTTTTCTTTAACATAATTACCTGAAGGAAATAAATGTGTACAGAGACTAATGAGTAGACACACTTGTCTTTATCAATGTTTGTTCACATTATTGCAGTTTAGAGGTATGGGAATCTAGAGTTGAGATGATTTAGAAATAAATCTTTGCTTCATGTAATATCTTTAGTTCCAGGATCTGAAAACCTGTTACAAGCAATTACACTCTAAGATACAAATGGGAATTCCAAATTGTTTATGGTTTAAATTAAGCTACAGAATTACGGTTTGCTTTGGGTTCCTTAGGTCTGGAGACCTGCGTATCCTATTTTTCCTGGATTTTTACCTATTCCCTCAAACCATTTCCAGCTCTCCTTTCTTCCCCTGCCAATGTCGTTCTCCAAAGACTCATTGTCTTTATTTCCTTCTGATTTGTTCTTCGATTTGTGTGGTCTTGGCTTCCCAGATGTCCCTGAAACCTTTCTGGCTAAGGTCAGCAGGGACATCTCAACGTGGCCAAACCCACAGATCTGCCGTCACATTTCTGTCCCTTGGCCCCTTCCCCTCTTGTGGCTCCCACCTCCAACACCCTCACCCTGACCTTAGAGACTTTGGAGTCATCTTGGCTCCTGCCTCTTTCATCCTCACTGGTCTGACTGTTCACACCCTTCACCAAATCCCACCGGTTCTATCTTGACCTCACCTCTCCTTACCTTCCATCCCAGTGGCTCAAGGCCTGCTCTCCTCATCTTCTGCTCCTACTGGTGCCCTGGGCAGTCTTGTGTCCCATCATTTTCTTCACTGCTGGAGTTATTCTTCCAAAGACAAACCCGGGGTAGCTCATCTCTGGCCCCCAACTGCTGGAAGGCTATGCTCCCAAACCAGATCCCAAGTGACACCTGGGTCACCCCTGCACTCTCCGCTCCTGTCCCATCCCTGAGGCGTGGTCTGACCAGCTCCTCTTATCTCTCTCTGTGTGGGAGGAATTTCTACTCATCCTTCTAATGGCATTTATGTGAAGCCTCCCCTAACTCCTTGGTGACAACACTGCCCTTGTCTTCACGGTTGTAGGTCATGTGCTCAGGTGAAGGACGTTCTCTTACTCATTGTCTTCCTGTTTGTATCCTACTGCTGGGCACACCCAGGCTCTGGATGAGGAGTGGTCTGATGTGTGGCTGGATGGGCCTGCGGGGGCATGTGGTCAGTCTGCAGCTGTGCGGGAGCTCAGGCCACTCTCGGGTGATCCTGGCCCTGCTGTTAAAGGAACTTTCCTTGTTTTAACGGGACTGTTCCCCTCTGCTCCCGGCTGTGCTCTCCCCCAGGAAAAGGAGAAGCTCTACGTGGAACTGAAGCACATCTTGGCGCGGCAGCCTGGGCCCGAGGCTGCAGAGCAGCTTCAGATCTACCGACACACGCTCCGGGAGAAGACCAAGCAGCTGAAGGTAAGTGGCTGCCTCTGTGCCTTCCTGGTCCCAGAGCGGCTCTGCTCTGGGGAAGTCCATAGCCTTGGGACAATACGCCCATCTCCAAATGCCTCACTCTCCTGAGCTCCCTGTCTCAGAGCTCCAGTCCCAGTGGAGCTGGGCAGGCTTTTCTCCTAGACACCACCACCCTCCGTTTCCAGAAGAAGGCAGGTGAGTAAGAGAAGAGAGAGCTGGGGAGAGCTAATGGCAATGACATGGATATAAGGGGATAAGGCTCATATGGATGATCTCAGGGTAACTTAGAGCATCGTCACTAACCTTTTTGGCAACAGGGACCAGTCTCATGGAAGGCAATTTTCTAGGGACTGGGGTGGAGGGGGATGGATTTGGGATGGTTCCAGGGCATAACATTCCACCTCGGATCATCAGGCAGCAGCTGCTCACAACCTAGACCCCTCACACGTGCAGTTGGTGGGAGGCTTCGTGCTCCCATGAGAACCTCCTGCTGCCGCTTACCTGACAGGAGGCAGAGCTCAGCGGTGATGTGAGTGACGGGGAGCAGCTGTAAATACAGCAGACGCCGTGCTCACTCTCCTGCAGCTCCCCTCCTGCTGTGGGCCCCGTTCTGAACAGGCCTTGGACTGGTGCAGGTCTGCGGCCCAGGGAGGGTGAGGACTGCAGACTTAGAGGATTTGCAGGGTGGGGAAGAGCCGAGGAATAGTTTCACACCATCTTCCAGCTGAAACAGACCACTGGGCCATGGCAAGTCCCTGCTATCCCACCCCATCTGGGATAGACATCCACAGAGCTACGGCCACTGCCTAGCCCTGAGGAGGGCCTTGCTTCCTGCCCACCTGCCAGATAAGGAGCCATGAGAGAGAAATAAAGTCAGGCAAGAATTTTGTGGCATAATTCCCTTCTGAGTCACGTGGGAACCTCAGTTGGAGAGATGGAGTGTTTTACTTTTTTATATGTGCCTTTTTAAAGTTCTTTCAAAAATTGTGTTCACACCATATTTTGAGCTTTACCTCCTAAGCAAGGACTTAGATATTCTTGGCATGTCGGGGAAAGTTGTTCACACACATGCTTGGGATGAAGCACTTGCCAGCTGAAATCTAGCACTTACCTGCTCAGGGAGCGTAATAATCATTACCCTTTTTCCCAGGGGAAAATAGATGCCGCCCTATGGGGATAGCGGTGGCCCTTTTGAAAACAGGGCATTGTAAGATTGTGTCCTTTTCCTTTAAAAGGGCAGATGAAACGGAAGTCTAATTAGAGCATTAATTCTCAACTTGTCACTCCGAATGTCCATTTTACACAAGTATCCTGAGACACCATTTACATAAGGCATGATCTTTTATCTTTTTGTTCCTTTAAACAACTGAATATTCCAATTGAAATAAGAAATTATTTTCTTGTTTTCTCAGGGGTTGTTATAGATTAGAAAAGCAGGCATCTTTCCCATCACCACATAGCTCCACATTACTTTAAACTTTAACTCTTTCTGTCAAGAAACCCAAATGTTTTCCTTGGGATGAGATGTGACATGCCGTGGAAGAGGTTCAGAGCTAGGTGGTACTAAGCATGTCTGCTAGTTTATCCTCATCATCTGGACTCTTAGGAAATGCCACATTCATTGTTTATTTTTTTGTTTTTGAGACAGCGTCTCACTCTACCACCATGGGTAGAGTGCCATGGCGTCATAGGTCACAGCAACCTCAAACTCTTGGGCAGGCAGAAACAATCCTCTTGCCTCAGCCTCCCAAGTAGCTGGGACTACAGGGCCCTGCCACAATACCTGGCTAATTTTTCTATTTTTAGTAGAGGTGGGGCCTTGCTCTTGCTTAGACTGGTCTGCAACTCCTGAGCTCAAGCAACCCACCCTCCTTGACCTCCCAGAGTGCCAGGATTACAGGTGCAAGCCACCACACTGGCTACGTCCATCATTTAGAAAAAGGATTCTTTGTTTCTCAGAGTTTAACTATGGAGACAGGTTTTCTTGTAATGTGAAAAGCACCTTCATTAGCTCATGATGAAGTCAGACTCATTTTCACAGCAATGAAGGGGAATGAGTTCAGAAACAGATTAGCACTAGAGAGATGAAGATCTTTCTTTTATGCAAATCCTTAAAATAGAGAGCAAGAGGAAAAAATCAAATCTATCGTATGCCCCTTAGACCAATAGCCTGCCTTTCCTCTTTTGGGTTTTGCTGGGGAGCACACCGTAGCTCTGGCATGCTCTGGGCCCTATCAGACGGGGCATTTCCCACTGTTAGTGTCTGGCCTGAGACCAGTAGTGAGTATGGAACACAGCCATGGAGAGAGAAGGATAATGAGGCTTTTTTTCCCAGCCCCTCACTCGCATTAGGCTCTACGCACACGTCTCAGCTCTATGCTGCTTCAAGGTAAGTGCCCCAGTGCTGGGACAAAGGGAGAACCTGTGAATAGTCCCAAGAACACAATAAAGAGACAAAATAAAGAGATGGGCATTTAGCAGAACAGCCGCCTTGGAAAGCACATAAATTGGATGCTTAGTTAGCAGTGGTGGCAGGATGATTTCAGAATCGTTTCTACCACAATTCTCAGATGAATCGCACTCCCCAGTGATGTTTTTCTTGAATACTTTTTTTTTTTTAATAAAAAGGCTTTCAAAGCAATTTTAAACTGTGTGTCTGGGAGTTTTTCTGTCTCCAGACACCATATTTCTTGAAGCACATGACACCACTCATCTGTGAGCCTGCTTGAATATTCCCTGACTGTTCTTTTAAGCAGAGGAATGACGTTTTGTTTAAGTTTGTCCCTTGAGTCTCAGCCCTCAGCCAGGCTTTCTCTCAGATATGGACCTTGAGCCGGTGGACACGCACAGATTAACTGTGAACCTGGGGAGTTGTTCTGTACCTCTAGCTCGCTGAGGTAGATGGCAGCAGATTAAACGATCATTTCTTTGAGAACAGCGCGTTGTCTCACTTTTGTTAACGCTACTTTATTTGCCGGGTTAGGTTCTGTCTTCCGAATTGAATATGTACGAATCACAGAGCCAAGAATATAAGTATGAGATTGAGAAACTGAGCAACGAGCTGCTGAATTTAAAGAAGAAATACCTCTCTCAGAAGCGCAAAGAACAGATCCAGAAGTAAGAATGAGTCAAACTATTCTAATTTTGTTGCACCTGCTATCCACTCAAAAGAAATATTTGGTTGAAGGGTCACAGAGTTGCAGATTTCACTGGGATAAACTAGGTCACAGGGTGAACAAATGATGTTCTGCGGGGTACTTACCCGGGTTTGTATTAGAGCAAGATCACTGTCTTGTCTGCTACAGAGGCCCCTCTTTTACCTTCATGGGGACCGGTAACATTTCCTTGGAGGCAGATGTAATGTGGAACTGAGGAATAGAATGTGATTTCCCCCTCCACACCGTTCTCATGGTTTGGGGATAATCCTGCCAAAACTGTGTTTGCACCTGAGGTTCAGAATCAGCCTTGCACATTCTGAGGGATATTCACACACAAAAAAAACCCACAGGTACTTTTGCTAAGAGGGTGGGGCTTGGTAAAGGTGTTGGTTCTAATAATGCAGCTCTCCCACTGTCATTCACCTGTGTTTCAGGTAAATGACCCCTGAATGATCTTTGGTGTCTAACTGACTTCAGCATCCTCTGTGTCCACATGAGCTATTACTCTTCTAGCAGATGATAGTGCAGATGCGGGGTTAACATTTTGGGTTTCAGGATGCCAACATGTTGAAAAGTAAATGTTCTCTTCACATTGTTAGTGTCATTTACCTGATCCCAGGGTGAGAGTGGGGGTCCAGTTGAACCAGTAGGTTTGAAACTATTTTGGCTGCCTGGTGTTGCTGAAATCATCCAGGTAATTCTGTAGTGACTCATCTTATGGTTTGAAATCACATTTGGTATTTATCCACACGGACATTTCAAGGTCAGGGTGAGCTATGGTTTGCCTATGGTTTATTAGTGTCAAACGGCTATATAAAATAACTGGATGCAAATTCATTTGCCAGTAAAAATATGCCCTTCTTGTAAATCAGAATACTTCCCTGTTCCAAGTTTAGGTGCCAGTTCCTCGGTAGAGTAAAATACTACATGCTGCTATAAGTTAGATAAGTCTATCTTGCTGTGTAGGTCCAGTGAGATTTACTAAACATGCAGGTTCCCAGGCCTCATTTATAGATATTTAAATTCAGTAAGCTCTGGATGGGTCTCAGAAATCTGCAATTTAACCAGCCCCTTGGGTGATTTTCAGTTTGAGAACTGCTAACACTAACAGTATGAATTAAAGTACAAATATCGGAGTGGAAACACTATAGATGTTTTCTAGGATACCAGGTTGTGCTCATAAGAGGTCTACGTGGCTAGTTTCCATGCGAGCCAGACGTCTGGCTCAGTGGCCTTCAAGCTTTTTGGTTGCATTGAAGTCCTCATTAGTAAAACATTTCTGAACTTTCAGCCCCCCATAGATATGTATATTTTCAAAAATAAAATTTTTATTTCGGGATGGTTTTAGATTTACCTTCCAATCTATTTTAATTTATAATTTACATGCAGATACCACAGTCAGTTTATAGCTATTAGTAAAGCGTAATTTTTAATTTTTCAAGAGAAAAGTCTAAATAGAATCTCTAATATCTTCTTTTTACCCCCCAAAGATCATCTTATTCATCCTCTAGAGTTCACGTTCTCTATTTTGAGACAGTGGCCAAGTTTACACAGTTACAAACAGACTGCTTGGCTAAACGGTTAATTATCTTTCCAGCGCTGATTACCTCTTCTGCCTGGGTGCTGGGATTTGGCCAAGTCTTCTGTGCCCTTACTGTCCCCTGGTCTCCTGCCTCCATGTTTTTCTGGACACAGAGGCATGATGGATTGCCCCTTACTGCCTCGGCCCAGCCATGGGCCACTTGTGGCTATTCACATTTAAAATAGTATATAATGAAATCAAATTAAAAATGCAGCTCCTCTGTTTCACTAGCTCCCTTAAAGCCACACATGGCTAGTGGCTGTGTGTAGGGCTTTTCTGTCTCTGTGACAGTTCTGCCCGGTGTGGACAGGGCTGCTCTGGAGTCTTTGCCTGTCCTCTTCTTGTCAGTACGTGCTCATTACCTATAGCCACTCTGACCTCGTTAGGGTTTCATTGGTGGATCCGTCTACTGGGGGAGCTGGAACTGGAAGACAGAGAGTTGAGTTCATGGGAGACCAGTAAGACAGATTAAAGTGCCGCAGAAAAATATGCAGAGGCAAGAACAAAAGTGCTGAGAAGTTTTGACTGGAAGGAAGAAGGCTGAGGGAGTCATTATAATGGTCTATAAATACACTAAAAAGATATTATAAAGGAGACAGTATTCCCATTAGTTAGCTTAGACCAAGCCAGAAGCATTAAGCTGGAGCTCCTTCAGAAAGGAAAATGCAGGTTATTTAAGGCAACAGAGGGCGGGGTAGGAGTGGGGGTATTGCTGCCTCTAACACCAGTCAAATTGCCAACGTCCGGGAAGGAATCCTCTTCGCTGGATCCACTCAGGACTATAGCTTTTGTCCTATAGGAGGATGGTCTTTTGCACTAATGAAATCAATTCTGCCAAGAGACACCTGGGTACTCCAAGTGGAATAGTTTAGAATAATCTCTGTGGATGTTCTCCCCATGCACACTCCTTTTTCAAACAGCAACTCGCATTGTTTTTACACTTTCATCTTCTTTTGTGTCTCATGCCACTCTGATCCTTGTCTGCACCTCCACCTGCCCCGACTCTCCCCCACCCTGAGCCCCCAGATTGGTCTCGAGTCTGCAGTACCGCTCAGATTCTTTTCCAAAAGGCAGCACTCACTCCCCTTGGGTATATCATTCATAGTTATCCAACCTTATTAATTTTGGTCTTAGAAGTTTGCTTAATTTTTATTAACAAGGATTCCACAGATGTTTTCCATAAGACCCCTCTTACACAAAAGATAAACCTGCAGGAAACCTGAATATGAGTGTGTGTTTATGTATTTAAAGGAATCTATATCAATCTATATAGAAGCTACGTTGTAGGTTTTAGGGTAGAACTCCCTTTATCTGTTGCTAAAAATATTATCTTATTTATCTTCCCTAACTTTTCTTATATCATGAACTATTTCTAGTAACAATAGTTGCTTCTCTAGAGTCATAGGGAAACTTTTGTTTTATAAATGTCTAAGTTTGATGATGATGTCCTCTATGTAGTAAATATTTATAAGTTTCCACCAGAACTTGGGAATATAAAAATTGATAAATGTTGAATTAGTCATTATAATTGAGCCAAGAGAAAGAGTCTTCTGACTGATCTTTGGAGCTAAACAAATGTTTTATAAGACAGGAAGATGATTACAAGTCAGAAGTCACCAAATCCACAGCGTTTGAGTTATAATGAGGTCTTCTGTTCATATTGAGATCAACATTAGGAGAGTACATGTCACATTTAATTGTCTTCCCTAAATTCTCTGCGTTATCAGTGAACACCTAATTAGATTCGAACAACCACCTTTTCTAAAACTAGAATCTTTAATCAAAGTAGTTTTCAGTTGCTAACTCACCCTAGGAATATCAAACTTAGAAGACCATAAAGATGTTAAGGAAGCTAATGTCCACCTCCTCTCTTACAGAGACAATGACAGAATACCTACGGCTCACACCTTCCCAATGGGCAGATCAACTGGCCCTCGCTTTGCTGGGGGTGGATTTCCTCTCAAGTCATCCAAGGCGCAGGCCTAACTTGAAGCCGCTGGCTGGGTCCAGTCAAACTGCTCATGAAATTTGTTTTGGAACATTTTGGAGGACTCTCAAAATGCTTTGGATCATAGAATCAGGTGCTCAGATTCCAGGATGGAAAGAAATGTGGAGCTATTGTACCCACGTGCATATAAGAGTGATAATGTTCTACATGGTCTACGTTGATATTAACAGATTGTAAATCTATCTGTTCAGTCAGGCTGGCTCATTGCATGAAGTAGATCGTTCGTTTCCACCTTGTTGGTTTGAAATGCACCAGGTCTCCACGCTCCATGTGGATGCAGTTTGGATCTTCAGACATTGATGCACTCAAAGATTTATGTTTAAAAAATAGTCTTGAAATGCATTCCCTTCATCTTATTGATAAGAATCAATCATTCCTCATTAACATGTCACTGCACCATATGAGAGAGAAGGACAAACTCTCAAGAATTTAAGAAGTGTTTGGAGAATGATTTCTAGGTAGAATTTCTTTTCAGGCCTGGCACAGGAAAGTCTATTCCAAAGAGGCATACTAATAAATACTTCATCATAAAAAATAAAAAAAAAAAACCTTTGTAGAAATTTTGATCTTTGCTTAGTTAGAGTATGTAATTAAAGTTTAAAACTACTGTGAGAATGTTTAACATGAGGATTTGGTTCAGAGGAACCAAGACTGTAAAATGAGGGATTGGGGCTGGTGTCCTCCAAAGGACTGTCCTTTGTGGGCCTCACACTTGAGAACAGAGTTATTTAGCCCTGGGATCTGTTTGGCTCCCAGGCTATTGAATCCATTGGGTTTTCTTTTTGTTGAAGCCACAATTTGGGGGGCATCATTTCAAAGTTTCTTCATTAAGAGAGTTCATTCAGTAATGTACTGTGAGGATACTGTGGCCGTCCCTCTCACAATAACTTTACCTTTGTAGTCTTCTAGATGATTGAGGAGTAAGCTCAGTGTAAGTGGATCATTAGAACTTCCCAGTTGAGCTCAGGGACCAAGATTTCCACTGTGAAGAGTAGGCGCGTTAGGGACCGAGATGCTTGTTGAGACTAGAAGTGGAGGTGAAACTTCAGAGGGAGCTTCTGGATGTTCTGTGATCAGTCTCCAAATGCCAGTTTCCTCTGTTAGACGAGGTTCCCAGAAGTGGACCAGAAACACTGATGGCTATGAAAGTGATTTCTTATAAAGTGATCCTGGGGAAACCAGCAAGAAGGTGGAGAAGTGAGACAGGGGAGGGAAGTAAAGGAGGCCAATCGAGCGTGTAAGATCAAGTGAAGTTCCACAATGGGACACTTGCCTCCACCTTGCAGGGAAGCTCTGGAGACAATGCAATCGCACCTTGGAGTTGTCTCCACCAAGGGTGAAGGAGCTGGGGTGTTTATATCCCCAATGCTGTCCATCCCCAAGGACCGCTCTGGAGAACCCTTCTGGTTTTCCTGCCTGTAGGCAAGGCAGGGTCTGGCAGATTGATTGATGGCAGATCTCAGACACAGAGATCAGGTGTGAAGTGTAGGAAGGGACTATGGTCAAGGGCTTAGGGGGAAATGGGCCCAGTGAGAGAACTCTCAGAGAGCAACCTCTAGTATAGCTGATAATGTTGTGATGAGGGGTGATCATCAGCTCTTTGGGTACCATACATGGATACAGAGGATGGGCATATGCCCTAGAGCAGTAGTTCTCAACCTGTGAACCCCTTTACTCTTTCACAGGGGTCACCTAAGACTATTGGAAAACACATATTTCTAATGGTCTTAGGAATCAAGACACCGCTCCTCATGTGTGGGAGTCACCACAACATGAGGAACTGTATTAAAGGACTGTGGCATTAGGAAGGCTGAGAATCACTGCCCTAGAGAATTTACGAAGAGTGCTTTAAACTTAAATAATCATAGTGGGGCCATTTCCATTTTTTAAAATATTGGTTGGTCTCTTGCCTCAGAGTCAACCATGTTAAGACAAAATATTTTTACTGGTAAGGTAGGGTAGTTGTGACACATGTACAACCTTGGAGATTTTGTCATTCATCCAGGGACATTTTGAAGTTTAGCCATAGCCAACTTCATTCTGAGTCCTTAGGTGGTTTCCTAAGAGGTTCACATCCGTAGGGAAACAGGGATAATCCTTGATCTATCTCAGTATGGCAAAGACTCTGGAGATGCTGGGTTCAAATCCTAGTTTATCATTAACAATGGGTTGTTTTGAGGATTAAACCAATTAATGCATGTAAGTGAACTTAGAACAATTTCAGGCACAGAGTAATGGTTCAGTAAATATCTGCCATTATTATTATTATTACATAAGAGATATCCAACGTTTTGGAATTAGAGAAGAAAAGTTCTTCCACAATACCTAACAATTCCAATTCTCAAAGAGGGTGAATGACAGTCTGGATGAAGCTGCATTTAGTAATGTAATTTCAAATGGATTGTCTTGTAGAAATGCTACGTTATCTGACTTGTGAAAACTGTTTTCTGCATGGTTGTGATCTGGGGACAAGTTGACCTTTCAGTTCCATAGTGAGAACTTTCAGTCTTCCTCTGTTCACTGGAGGAAAAGACCCTGGAGGTCTCTGGCTTCCTGTTTCTGTGTAACAGAGAAGAGAGTTCAGCTATTGCTGATGACAGAAGTCCCGTGAGCCACGGTGGAAGAAGGTTCCAGGAGCAGGCACAGCTCTGTTGGATGCAGTATACTCCTGTGCAGGTGGAGGAGAAATGAGTTAACCTAGAAAAGTTGGAAGATACCCCTCCCGTCTCTCCTTTACTGCATATCCTGCCAGCCCACGGTATTATAAGCAATAACTATTTAGGTGCGAGTGTTACACTGTAGCCACAACACAAAAATGAGCTGCTAAAAACACTGGAGGTTTGCAAATCATTAAAGATAACTGTGAACTCACAGTGGGCTGAGGCGCTTTTAAAATCACAAATTTGAGCTGCACTGTAAAGCAACATCAGGAGATGGTACAGTAGCCTAATTTTACCCCCGGGGTTTTAGAAAGGAATCCTGTTGCTAAACCACCCGTTACTCCCGACTGGGCTGATACGGTATGGTTTCTCTGTTAATAGACAGAGACATGATAAAGCGGACTCCCCGGTCATTATTTGCTGCTCAGAGCTTCTCAGGGCCTGCTCTTCCAGTCTGATTTTCGTTGTGCTTAGCTCTGAAGAATTGCTCAGAGCAAAGGTTTGTTGCTGTGATAAGGCACAGAGACAGTGGTAGGGATGCTAGGCAGAGATAGCAACAACTCTCCTTGTCACGGGCTGTAATTTTACCCTAAAAATTTATCCAGGGCTGATAATTATCATTTGATTTACTGACTCGTTTGGACAGATTCTGAAGTTTGCCCTAGACCAAGATGCCCATAGGAAAATACCAAGTAATGAATTTCGAGTGCTGTGGCATTTCAGAGACTAGAAAATTTGAGGAAAGAAACTGTCTCTTTTGTAAACATAATCAGTTATATGGAGATCTAGTTGGGAGAGGAGCAAAGGGAAAGTGTTTAAAATATTAAAATGGTAAAGTAATTTAAAAATATACCTCACTATTTTCTTTGTAGTAGATGGAAACTTTATAGCATTATCCATTTTTAGCTTCTAATTCAATGCTGTTTTAGCATACCATTTCTCATATCTATTATTTAAAAGTTCCATTAGGGTTTTAGAGCCATTAGAATTTTATAACAGTATGAAATGGGATATCAACAGGGTACCATTTTTCTTTTTTATAATTAAAAATAGATTTTTTAATTTCAAAGTACTTGATTAGTTTAAAAGAAAATTTAGAAACACAGATAAACAAAAGAAGAAAAAGGACCCCCATAATCCCATTATCCATTGATAGCTATTGTTTTCCTGGGCTAACCCTCATCTCATTCCCATGGGTTGGCTGTACCAATTGTTTACACACACGACTTGCTCTGATTAATTAGTGCTGCTGCTTTCAATTGTTAAATATTTTTAATATCGCCTTTGTAAGAGGTTTTTATAATTTTGAATGTGTCTTTCTGGATCTTTAAAATAAGTGTATACTTATATATTATACTATACTATATAGGAAGACCTCTTTTCTTTTTATAATCAACTTTGAGATATAATTTACACATAAAAAGCATGTATTTTAAGTGTACAGTGGGTGAATTTGGACAAATACATACGGTCAAGTAACCACTGCCGCAATCACTATCCCCTCTGCCCCTTGGCAAGTCAATATCCCCAGCTCTCATCTAGCCCAAGTTCACGGGCTAGACCATGGGTCTGTTTCACATTGTTGTAGATTAGTTTTATCTTTCTTAGAATTTCCCATAAATAGAATCATACACTATACATACTATTCTGTGCCTGGCTTTTACAAGATCTGTAATATAGTGTTTTTTGAGATCATCCATGTCATTGTGTGATCAGTAATTCATTCATTTCTATTACAGAGCAATATTTCCTTATATGGAAAAAAACCTAAGTTGTTTATCTGTTGATGGAAATTCAAGTTATTTCAGATTTTTAGCTCTTATGAATACAGTCGCTGTAAGTATGGATGTACAAGTGTTTATGTGAACATAATTATCCTTTCTCTTGGGTAAGTACCAAGGAATGGAATTGCTGGATAAAACGGTAAGTGTACATCTAATTTGATAAAAACCTGCCAAACTGTTTCCTGATTGTACCATTTTATGTTTCTGCCAACAATGTGTGTGGACTTCAGTGGCTCCACATCCTTTTTAATATTTGGTATTGACAATGTTTCTTTAAACTGTTGTGTAGGATGTATGGTGACATTTCATTATGAATTAAATTTTTATTTCCTGATGATTTAATAATGTTGATGATCTTTTTGTGTAATTTTGGCTGCTCATAAGTCTTCTTTTGTCAAGTGTCTTCAAATCTTTAGCCCATTTTTTAAAACAATTTTATTATGTTATAAAAGTTCTTTGTATAGTCTGGGTACAAAATCTCTGTCAGGTATATGTATTGCAAATATTTTTGCTGTGGCTTACTTTTTCATTTTCTTAGCAATATATTTTGAAGAACATTTAAAATTTTAATAAGGTCCAATCTGTTCTTATTTTTCTTATGTGGTTCGCATTTTTTTTTTTTTAGTCCTAAATAATTTTTTCCTACTCTAAGGTAGTAATGACTGTTGTACCTTTTCTCTAGAAGTTTTATTAGAGCTTTAGTTCTTTATTCACATTTATGATCCATTTAGAGTTAATTGTATGTATAACATGAGATTAGAAGTTCATTTAAAAAAATTTTTAGAATTAAAAAAATTGAAATATATATTTTTATTGACTAATCACCTTGCTGTGTAATGGATCTCAAAACTTCTTCTTCCTGTCTGTCTGAAACTTTGTCTTCTTCGACCTGCAACTCTCTATTCCCTTCCTTCTCTCCACTGTCCGGTCTCTGGTAACCATTCTACTCTGAGTTGAGGTTCTTTTTTGTTCCATATTGATAATCCAGGTTTTCAGTACCATTTGTTGAAAAGACTGTCTTTTTTTTCTGTTGAATTATTTTGGTACATTTGTTGAAAATTAATTGACCCTATTTGAGGAGCTTTTTTTTTTTTTTTTTTTTTTTTGCAATTTTTGGCCAAGGCCAGGTTTGAACCTGCCACCTCTGGTATATGGGGCCGGCGCCCTACTCCTTTGAACGACAGGCACCACCCTGAGTAGCTGTGCTTCTGGAGTCTGTATTCTGCTCGGTACTTTTGTCTCCATGTGTGTTGATAACAATATTTTCATAGTAAGTCTTGAGATTGGATGGTATCAATTCTCCAGTATTTTTCTTCTTACAATTATTTTGCTATTCTAGGTCCTTTGCATATTTATATATACTTAGAATTGGCTTGTGAATTTCTACAAAAGAGCCTTCTGGGAGTTTGGTTGGGATTGGATATAATTTATATAGAACAATTTGGGGAGGAATTGGCATCTTTACACTGCTGAGGATTTCAATCCATAAACATGGTATATGTCCCTACTTACTTAGATCTTTTAAAATTTCTCTTAGGAACATTTTGTAGTTTTCCCTGTGCAGATTTTGCACAGATTTTTTTTAAGTTTATGCCTGCATATTTTGTGTTTTCTGATGTTATTGTAAGGAGTATTTTACATTTTATTTTCTATTTGTTTGCTATTAGTATGTAGAAATGCGTCTGATTTTTGTGTGTTTATTTTGTATCCTATGACATTGCTCAATTCCTTGCTAGGTTTATAGCTTTTTGGATTACTTAAGATTTCCTAGGAACATAATCACCTTTCATATAAATAAGGACAATTTTTCTTTGTTTCCAATCAGGGTGCCTTTTTTATTATTTGCTTGTTTCTTTGCTTGCTTGTAATCACCTTACTTTCCCTAGCCAGAACTTCCAGTGCAATGTTAAATTGAAACGGTGAGAGCAGCATCTCTGCCTTCTTTTTTTTTTTTTTTTTCAATTTGGACAGTATATGTACTTCTTTAATGAATCAGTAAGGATATAAGTTATATCTTCTGTATTCAATAAACGTTATCCTCTAAAACTAAGCCAAATAACACACAGAAAGATTTTGGCAGGAACTTAAGAACCACTGGTGTGGTAGTCACTCAAGGCCTAAACCAAGTAACATGTGATGAAAATTCAAGCTCAGAATGAAGGTAATCTCACCAGTGCCATAACCAACTCAGTGAGATTATAATGCCTTTCCCAGAGCACAAAGCATCCCTCCAACCTTAAGAAGTCGTGTATGAACTCTCTTAGTTCTATTCTATACATAATATTAGAAGGCCATTGTTCTTGAAATGAAATGTGGTTATCTAACTTGACTGAGATATGGAGACTGATTTTTTACCCTCAAACCATTGGTGTTTTCTTTTGCTCAACTCCTTTAGATGTACCTTTAAAAAATAAGACCAAGATGATG
>CAUYQV010180088.1:0-18076 GCA_963574575.1 Galagoides demidoff
CTGTGGTCCCAGCTACTTGGGAGGCTGAGGCAGGAGACTCGCTTGAGCCCAGGAGTTGGAGGTTGCTGTGAGCTGTGATGCCATGGCACTCTACCCAGGGGGACAGCTTGAGGCTCTGTTTCAAATAAATAAATAAATAAATAAATAAACCTTTATATCAGTCATGATACAGGTGAAGCTATCTCTATTATATAGGTAAAAAATGTTAGGTTGAGAGATACACAAATTGCTTATGTTTGTAAAGTAACAAATACGTGACTACGGTAGCTCCCCCTCTTATCCATGGTTTCATTTTCTACAGTTTCAGTTAACCTGTGGCCAAATATACTTTGAAATTATTTAAGGGAAAATTTCAGAAATACACTATTCATAAGTTTTAAATTGCATATTATTCTGAGTAGCATGACAGAATCACATGTTGCGCATTTCATCCCATTTGAGAAGCAAATTATCTTTTCATTCAGTATATTCACACAGTGTAGGCTACCCACTCATTAATCACTTAGTAGTCTCTTTGTTATCAGATGAAAAACAGTACCTATCAACTGGATACTACCCATTGTTTCAGGTATCCATTGATATGATAGCGTATGGTTAAAAGTAAATTATACTTCATGCTCTTAATCATTATGTGTTATTTGTTTGTGAATAACTTCAATGCACTATTTCTTTGCTTTTTTCATGAAAAAGATACAAGTAATTAAATTTTAAATAAGCATAGTTTTTCATCCCTGTATAGTAATTATAAAAGTTTTATTTCTGAATCAAGGATGAAGACAAAAGTAAAGAGAGGAACTAGAAACTGTTTCTCCCTGCCTAGAATGTTCTTCCATCTTCCTTCTGTGTGGCTAATTTTTCTACTCATCGTATGGAATAATCCTCATACTCTAACCTCACACTCCTCTTCTCCCCTGGCAGTTTACTCTTATTTTTAAATAATTTTCTCTTTGCACTAGCCTTAAAACATTCATGGGCATGTCTTTTCATCTTGTTTCTTCAATACCTGACTAGAGCAGTCAGCAAATCCTCATGTTGGCATTTAATTACTTCAGAGTCTGTCATCATTCTGAATTTACAATCTTACCATTCAATTATCTGTCATACAGACTCTGATTCATTCAGACTAGTCCATTCACCATGCAAAGTGTATCTGAATATAATTATTTAAGAATAATCTGTCAAAATAATTCATAGTCTGCTTATCCTCTTCTCTCCAAGATTTCTTTTCTTTACTTCCTCCCCACCTTCCCATATGCCACTAATTTTTCTTCAATGTTAAATGGAAGTCACACCCTCTCCATAAAGTTCTGCTTTCTGTTTCAGAATGTATTATCTTTTTCTTTCAACTGAATAGTCTTTATTGTTCTTGTTATACACTGATACTTGGTCATCTTTTTTTTTTTTGCCATTTTTTGTATTGCTCATGTGCTGTTAGTTTTGATTGCAATGCATTTTAGGTGAATGCACATGGATTTTATACTTAAATTATATAATGTAAATCAAAAAAAATATACAAGAGATTTTACTTAATTTGGGGCAAATGGCTAGTGAAAAGCCTGAAAAAGCAGAAAGTTTGCATCATGTCAGGAAACTCAATAGATAAACCAACATCAGAGGGAAATGATAAAGAGGTTTGTGGGAGGGGAGAGTCTGCAGAGAAGAGCTTGGCAGGGGAAGAATCATCAAAGCACCCCATGTAGTTTAACTCCATGTGAACCGTTTACGATGAAGTGAGAAGAGGACAGCAGAGGAATACTAGTCATGGGGAAAGAGAGAGCCAAACCAAGCCAGCAGCATTACTTTTCTTGCCAATGAAAGCATTTCTTTTTTGTAGAAAGTCAGCATCTACAGCCAATAGCAGTAGAGTTGATAAGAGTGAAGTGCTTCACCTTGTCACTGATCGGTGGGCACTAAGACAGCATGAAGCTGTAATAAACGAGGTTTTGAAACATCCTAGTGGCAAGCACACGGATGAACTTAGAGCCCTTGAGCAACTCCAGAGATGATAGAGAGCTAAGTGGCCTATGAAAGCATAATAAGGGTGGTATTGCTGATCTAATTGCAACATGTAGTTTTGTTTAGTTATGTTGTATGCAGATTGATGACACTTAAGAAAGATTCAATATACAAATATTTGAAAAACTTGTTCTTTAACGAATATTTGTTTTTTTACAAAGGATTGGTTCCTCAAATATATTCTAAGATATGTTGTTTCTGCTCCTGTTATTTCTGTAAATATGTGGGAAAAGCATACCAGAGGTTTTGTGGGGTTTATTTTACCCTAGCTTTATTACTAACTAATGATGTGACTTTGGATAACTTACAACAAAAATAGATTTCACTATGTAGATATCCTCTTCATTTCCCCGAATTATGTTCAGTAAAATGAGACAATTAGTGCAGAAATACTTTGAAACCCACACAAACTACAAGGATCTCAGAACTTTCTGTTTCTCACAAAAATTAGAATAATCCCTTATATTATAGCCAATGAGGGAAATATTTTTGAAGAATAGAGGAGAAAACAAGAAGTAAATGTTTATAGGTAAAAATATATATAACATAGCAAGAAACATACAGGTTACTCGAATTAACTAAGAATGGCCGTCATTAACCTAGAGACCACATCCTTATTACAACATAAGATACCAAAATGTTCCTAATCTCCTTAGACACCTAAGCCCAAACACTCAATTAAACACTCAAACAACAAAGCAAAAAAAAAAACCTCTTAATGTATAAGCTAAAAAGCAATCATATATGACTATTTTAACAAAAGGCTGTATCAGTAAGTTCGAGTAAAAAACCAACTGATTTGTTGGTGTGTGTAATTTGGGGCAGGCAGGCATGAGGGTTATGCAGGACAAGGTGGCCCCCTGACCCGCAACCTTAGCCCTGGACCTGTTGACATTGCAGTGGATAGAGGAACCAGCTTGATATCTTGTTGTGGAACACACTGGTGCAGTGCTGACTTCTCCACGTGGACTTCTCGTTAGTCAATTTCATGTCAGGTTCTAAGGCCTGAGAGCTCATTGGACAACTGGCTGTAACTGACAAGGACCCACTTTCTGCAAAACAACACCCTCCCACCCCCCATCCCCCCACCCCTCCCTCCACACCCTTCCATCCTCCCACCCCTCCCTCCCCACCCCCCGCCACTATATAAACCCCTGAGCAGAGAGCCTGAAGATAGATCTCCGCAGACCTCAAAGAGGGAGCAGGAGAGCTTGTTCCCCTCCTGGGCTCTCTCTGTAAAGAGGTTTGGTTCTTCCTGATTGTTGTAATTCTTGTGTCTTTACATAAATTCTGACTTACTGCTGATCCTGTAGTCCCTGGATTCATTCTTCAAATCATCGAGACCAAGAGCCTGGAAATCCAGCATCAAGGGGATTCAGATAACCCAAATAATACTAGTTTAGGTTGTATGAATTTCTCCTCTCCACAGATAAAGAACTCTCAGACTAGAAAATTGATGTTGAATATTTAAAATTTGAAACCTCTCTTTTCTGTATAATGTTGGCTAAATTCTTACATTCTAAACTTTTATTAACGAGTTAAGAAAAAGCATCTGCTGATTCTTGATGCCACAGTGCGGCTAAGTAGGCTGTCATTATTGTTTGTTACTTGTATCATTCGTGTTGCCTGTCACATCTGGTAGCAGCAACGCTCAGTTTGATGTCAAGTTCTTGCCGGCCTCTTCAGCAGCATGTGCAATGCTATCCATCCTTCCAGGAAGGGATATATTATCGATGGTCAATCAAACACAATGCATGATAAAGTATATCAATTTTATTCACAGTGGATGCCATTACCTGATATCATTTTCTCATTCTGAAGTAACTGGAGGATTTGAGGAGTATAGTTCCCTGAGGTCGAGAAAATTGCATGAGCTTATAGCATAAAATCTAACATATTTTCAAATTGTGTATATCTTGTTGACTGACATCTCCTATCATTTCTGGATGGCTATTTATCACACAGATATTTAGCTTTCTAAACCGATTTGTTTAACTGAAAATTATAATTACATATTTTCTCCAGCTGCTGCCAAGTCTCTGAACTCCATGATGTAGCATTATTAAAAATCCACATTTTATTTTCTCACTAGCTTTCATCATAAGTTTGTGATCAATCCTGATACTAGATAAATATATGCAGCCGTTGACTGAGCATATAACAGAATATGCGCTCAATGAGAACTAGAGGGTTACTTTCCACACTTCAAATTATATGACTTTACTCACACCATTTGCCATAGTTGAAGTATATTAGAATTCCCCAAAAATGGGGGGAAAGAAAGAAAAAAAAATTGCTTTGACATTGTAAGATAAGGTTACTTGTGGCAAAACAGTTAGAAACATCTAGCAAAAGAAACCTAAATATTCTTCTTCGAATCCTTAACTCAAAGACATTGCCACAATCCATTTAGATGAAGGACTTTCATGCAAGAATCCTAAAACTTTAGTGATATAAAATGCAGCTATGTGAAATCTTCTTTTATCTATTTGTTTTTCCTTTTGCCACCCTGATTTAAAAGATAGGCAGTTCCTTTGGTGTTTTATATAAGAAACTATCAACCACTTAACTTTAAATTCAGTTCTTTACGATAGTAGAAATTACTTAACTGCATAGGATTTTTCCTGACAATGTCAAATAAAAGCGGTTTGAATAGGTATATATTATCCACCACATAGAGAACAGAGATTTCAATGGCTAAAGATGGAAACTTTTCCAAGAAATAGAGAAGATGATAGGCAAAGATAAATGACAGATGTGTAAGTAAAAATAAATAAACCATTTGGTTAGTGAGAATAGTTACCAAATTGAACTGTATTTGAACTCATAAAATTCAAGCATTTCATGCATGCAGCTATTAAAACTTACACTCAGATATTAAAAGATTGAACTTGCATTAAATGTTTTTTCACGTTCTCTGGCATACCTTCAGAATTTGCATCAGGCTCAAGCTCATGAAAAAAATGTGCAAACTTATTAAGAGTCCTACTATCTACAAAAAAATTGTCTCTGTTTTGCTCTTCTAAATGTCTGAAGATTTTACCACATGATTTCAGTTCTGAAAATGAAAGTAAGTGAATGTTTGCTGTGTATTAAATTCTAAGCAATTTTATGTATGCTGTTAGGGCAATACCCTGTGGGGAGGAGCCTCTAGGTTTCTGGGGATGCTGCAGAGAGAAGATGTGAAATGCTTGCTGTAATACAATTGTACAAACCGAGAGTCTTGGGAGGCCAGGCACTGTCAGACAGTGGCAGTGAGGTCTTGACTCGAGGTTCCAATTGGTATTTATTGGAATTCAAACAATGAAGTATACAGAAAAAAAAGTTAACACTAAATGTTACAGTGTGTAACAGGATGTGAGGGAGGTGGAGGAATTGTAGGCATGACTGTTTTCCTGTGTTGATGTATCTAGTGTGGGAAACACGTGGCTTGACCCCTCCTACTTATTGGTCTGACTGGTATCTCCTTTAGCTATGTCTGCCCAGCTAAGTGATTAATTAGTTGTGCATATGGTTGCAACTTTTGCTGCCAACACATAAGTCCCTTATTCCTTCCTGTGCATGTAGTTGCCACCTTGTCAGTCACATGCCTAGCTTTGTGTGACTGGTCAGTAACTTTTGCCACTGCCCTGGACATCCTGTTCTCTATGCATATTTGAGATGTGTTTGCTATGTTTTTTTCTCACACATATAATTTACTTTATCTAAGTCATAGTCATGTAGCAAGCAATCAGGTATAAAGTTAAGTGTAATGGAATTTTTAGTGATTACATATTCACAATCAGTTATTAAAAGAAACAGTATCATTTTATGAAAGCAAACTGGAATTTGTCTCCCACATATCATCTTAATTGTCACCAAATTAACGTTAGTATAATTTTTCTACACATAAAAATAATAATCATATAAAAATCCAGAGAACAAAAAACAAAGATCCTGGGACTCAAGTCCAGGCATACAATATGTTATCATCTAAGACATATATCGAAATATTTGCCTCCAAAACATTTTAGGTGATAATCTTCATTGTACACATTAACTTGTTCAAATGCTCCTCTGTTCCATCTTATCTTTTTCTCACCCATTTCACATTTATCTGCTTTAATCACTGTTCTCATCACTGGCCAAGTCTGATTCTTTTTCCAGGTTTATATCTTTGATGTCGCTTTGCTACTTTCTTGTCAACTGTAATATTGATGTGGGCATTGCTGATCTCTGGGAGCAATGTTTAAAACCCTTGCTTCTGAAATTTCAGGTGTTTCACCTAGACTGACTTTTTTTGGGAGATGCTACCTGGATCAAGTTGTTGGGTGAGGGTGTATATTGGAACTGTTATTATATCGATGAACATTGCTAACTATTCATCATTATGTCCTAATATTTTCTATTACCATTATTTCCATATACATATACCCTAGCTAAGGTATGAATGTTCCCCCCAAACTCATGTTGGAACTTAATTCCCACTGTAACAGTATTAAGAGATAGGGTCTTTGGGAGGTAAGTAGAGTAACATAGATCATCATGGTAAGGTCCTCATGATGGGACTGTGGCTATGTAAAAGAGGAAGGCTTACTTATTTTTGTCCTCTCATGCTGTGCTGAGAAGACCTAGGCTTACTTATTTTTGCCCTCTCATGCTGTGATGACTTCCATCATGTTATGACACAATAAGAAGGGCGTTGCCAGGTGTGTCCTCTTGACCTTGGATTTCCAAGCCTCTAGAAATGTAAGAATAAATTTTTGTCTTTAAAAATCATTCAGTATCTGGCCTAATTTTGTTCTGGACAATGACACATGCAGAAACCTAGCAGATGGAGATCAAAAGAAATCTATTGTTTCCTGATTAAAATAGTAATTCTTAAAAATATATATATTTTTAATCTTTATTTATTCTTATTGCTTCTGCCCGGGTTATGCATATGACATCTGAAGTACAATAGTCATTCTGTGAGTATGAAGGCAAAAGTCCCAAGCTGAGGGTGGCAAAATGACAAGGAAGAAAAAACTTGCAACTCTTTCATTATGATGTTGTACTAATCCTGTACTGCGTACTACAGGGGCTTCATATTACGCGGGAGAAATTGCTCTCTTTTTGAATAAGCAACTCTAGTGGTGGTTCTATAATCTGTATTCTACCCAATGCAGCTATGGTGTCCAATTTCATAGTAAGGTTTGAATAAATAACTGCTTATATATCAAATGTGACTAATCTCTTCCCAACTAGTTGTACCTTGGAAATAATCATTAGTAAAAATTGAACTAGTGGATAGGAGAGTAATGGGGTTATAAATTAAACATTGATGATAGGCCCTGATTTTAGGATCCTATGGCATTTTTAGCAAGACCTCTGCAAGCATGAGAGTGCTGTCTATTTTTTCCCTTGAGGTATATCAAATGCAACACATCAAAGCCTTCTTGAAAAAGTGGAGTTACAACAGCTATATGTTTATTTTCTCTTAGGTTCTCTGGGAACTTAAAGGATAAATCTAAACTCCAACCCTAAGAGTTTTGCTAATGTATAACCACTCTTGCTATTGTGGAGAATAGTTTTTATTCTATGGAAGACTTTCATTCATCCCACAAATGCCCACTGAGTGTACAGTGCCTTTGCTGGATGTAGAGAATAGAAGGAAGGGCAAGAGTAATTTATGTTTTTATTAAGAAAGAGTAATACTGATCAGGTGCAGTGGCTCACACCTATAATCCTAGCATTCTTGGAAGTTGAGGTGAGAGGGTTTCTTGAGCTAAGGAGTTAGAGACCAGCCTGAGCAAGAGTGAGACCCTGTATCTACTAAAAAATTAGAAAAATTATCCAGACATGGTGGCATGTACCTGTAGTTCTAGCTATTCTAGAAGCTGAATCAGGAGACTGACTTGAGCCTAGAAGTTTGTGGTTGTAGGGAGCTATGATGATGCTACTGTGATCTGAAAAATATTTTTATTATATCCTCTTATTATAGAACAAGGAAACTCTCATTTCCTTTGTAAGGAATAATGATGATTCCCAGCATTATCAAGAGAGGTGCATATTCTTGCTTGTACCTTTATGCTTCTATAAAAAGTAAAAATAATAATACATATATTATTAAATTATCTTCAGATAATAAGGGTTGAAATTTTCTTGGGTCTCCCTGCAACTGTTTGCATTGATGATGCAAAATAAATGGGTCATTGAAATGAAATCTCAGCTTTCAGATAAAAAAGTCACTATAATAAAATGTAAATAGTACCTACCATATCAGATCTTTTAAAAGGAAGAATTTACCTGAGAAACTTAATTATACGTGAGGAAAACTTCTTTAAATCCCCTTTGAAAAAGTGCTTAAGGTATAATGAAATATATAATAATATTAGAAATAATTGCTATTATTATCTAGATATGGTTCCTATGGTCTGCAACACAATCAAGACCCTCAATGTGTGCAAGAACTAGATACAGAGTTTCACCCAAAGAACATGATAGTAAGAAGAGGGGGCTCCACAGAAAAAACTTGGGAAAACTTCACTCGATTAGGTATTAGAAATGCCAAATAAGTGCTTACAATAATAGTACACATGTGCGTGCACACACATACACACACAAACACAAGTTGATATGCATAATTACACTATTTTTTAAAAAAATTCATATCTGTATGTATTAGCTATTATTCGTACTCTTTGTAGTAGATATTTATATGTTTTCAAGAAAACACAAAGGCAGGCTGTTCCTAAAAACAATATACACAACTCATTATAGTTTTTATAAAATTTTCCAATCACTTCTATTCTCCAGAGTTCCATGGTTCTATTCCTTTCAGATACAATTCTGGACTCGCCCTGTGCAAGAGGAAATGAAATGTCAGAATCAGGTCACTAATCATTAGACATATGGATAGAATCCTAATTAGAAATACACATTTAATTATCTTTCTGTTTCTATTATTTCCAATATTGCCACTTTTCTCAAATGACTTGCATAAAAACATAGCTAAAAAGAATGATCCATTGAAGAGCAGTTTGGCTCTAAATCTCCAAACTCAAATTCTGAACTAGATATAATGTAATGTTTCTTTTTATAGAAGAGAGACCTATCTTCAGAAATAAGAAATACCTTGTGCTGTGCCCTGTGACTGCCTTGAAAATGTGCTAATCTAAAAGAATCTCACTGGCTTGAAAACCAGTTTACATTGATTTTTCAGATGTACTGCATTCAGTGAAACTGCCTACGGAAACCGCTGTAAGCTTCCCACACTCCAGCTACAGGAAATACCATATAGGCATCATAAACTTCAAAAAAAGAATCCTCTGGATTTCTAAGATATTTAGCATATTATTTTCTAAGCCAGTGTTTCATTCCCTGTTCCCAATCTTTGGCATTATTGTATTTTTTTTTAAACATTGTGGTTTTTTAAATATTAGGGTATATGCCTTTTTCTGTTACTGTACTGGTCAGTTTGCTTGCATGAGCTACATATTTTATTCAGCAGACTGTCTTCCACTAGCAGCTTTTATAGTGAATGTGTGTTACTTGGCTCTAAGTTTGAAAATAATAGAGAGAATCCGGTGTTGTCAGGTGATAGGGTATTTACCGTAAAGGTGCACGGAGAGCAAGAAAGCACAAAACATTGGCTCAGACAGTTGCAAAATCAAAATATGAGTAAAATCACTTTTTCTCAGGCTAGGGTAAAAATCCTAAATATCCCAACAGCAATTCTACTTGGCTGTTGTTCTTTTATTATGGCTTCTCTTTTCACTGTCTCTCTGCTTATGTCTTCTGCTACTTTAAGGCTTAGCCGGGGTTCTGCTTGTTGCTGTTTCTATCATGCGTATCTTGGTTAATGCTCTTCCAAACTGGCTTTGCTGTTTCTCACAATGAAACTCTGCAAGTGTTAAAGATGAACTAGGTATTTCCGTTGCTTTAGAACATCTTTATTGATTCAAAGATTGGCACCCAACTCTCTTGTAAACCTTTACTGAGCTCACAGCTTGCTTTTGGATGAGATCATTGTTTTCTCTCCATTGGTTGGCAAATTATGATTAATTGGGCAAAACGACCATGGATGTGTGGGAAACAAGCCTCTTCCAGCAGATTCAGTCACAAAGTGTGATGTAGTTAACTGCTCTGGGGTCTTCTCCTAAGTATTATGGAAGGACTTTCTCTCAATTTTTTAAAATATTCCTCATTTTTATGGATGTTTTTGGGGTATGGATAGTCCAAGACACTATTGGTGAGGTTCCAGGTGCTTCTGCAGAGATGATGGCATATGCTTACATTTTATTAATAATAATATTATTGATTCATTTGTCATTTGAAATTTCCTGATTGCTTTGTTTAGGGGTTCATCTAATTGGATAATTTTTGTAATGTCTACAGTCAATGCATATCATTGAACTCTTCAGATAAATATTCACTAAAATCAAAATAAATACCAATCTTTAACATTTTTCCTTTTTCAGCTCCAAGACTCAAAAAATGTGTGAACTTTTTAATTGTGAAGCATAGAGCTAAAGCAGTATTTGGTTAATCCAATCCTTTATAGCTTTACAAAGTTTTATTGAAATTTCTAAACTGTGTAATATTTAGTCTCAAAATTCTATTGATTTTAAATATGTTAAAAAGAATCTAGTTTGTATTAGGCAATTTCACAGAGAGATGCATTGATGATATTTTATTAAATCCAGCTGAACTGATTTTTCAAATAAAATACAATGAAGTATATCAAAATAATATGTTCTAAAAATTGTATTCTTCAAAGTAATTTTTATTTTTTAAAATGACAACAAAGATAATGCCAGAAGTTCTATTTCAACTTTAACAACTATAGTGCCATTATTTTTTAAAAAGCTTTCAAACCAGGAAATACCAAAAAGAGTGTCAAATGCAATCTTCAAGAGGCAAACCATACCAGTAATTATGAATTTCCACATATTGCAATGAAGACTAAATGATTTTAACAACAACAACAAAAAGACTATTTTGGGGAACTATATTTCGTATCAACATGTTAAGCACATACAAAACAGTGTGGTAAAGCAATAGAGATCGAAACTCGAATATTCAAGGGGCTGTAGGTAAGTATCTTAACAGCACATAAAACTGGATACATTTTCTATAGTAATTTCTCTTTGACTAATAAAGAAAATAATTCTTCAATCTTCTTTGGGGTGTCTCTGTACTTTTGTTTTATAAGAAATTGTGATATTAGTGAATTTTGCTAAGAGTTTGAAAATATTAATTACAATTTAAGTTACGGAAAGAAGTTAAGCATTTTAGAGAAAATAAGATCATATATATTTTACATAAAAGACCAAAGGAAAATGTAGACGTTTGATAAATAAATGTAATATTTTATTTTAGGTATTTTCAGAAGAACATTCTTTCTCTTTCCACTTTATGTACACTATTCTTCAGACCCACAAAAGGACAGTCTATGCAATCTCATAGTGAACAGTACAAACCAATAGGTGAATGAATGAACACATCAGCTAGTAATCTACAAAAAGTAAATTTACCTTGACATAAATATTTTATTAATGTTCATGAGCCACTTAAGGTCATTAACTAAGTTCAGCTCATGTTTTTATCCTTGGAAAGAAGCATCGCTTTAGCAAATTATAGACATGCAATACATATTTAAAAGATAAAAAAGTAAGTAGGTGAAGGTGACCTCAATGATGTTGAAATGTTTTTCTTTGGATGTGGAGAAAAGGGAACACTCCTACACTGCTGGTGGGAATGTAAACTAATATGTTCCTTTTGGAAAGACATCTGGTGAAGTCAAATTTATTAATTTTTCCTGTTGTAACTTGTGTTTTGATAAGAACTTAAGAACTCTTTGTTTATGTCTAGATCAAAAAACTCCTAAAAAAGGAGTTTAGGAGTTTAAAAGGTTGTGAGATAAACCTCACTGGAGGGTGGGTACTGAACAGAAAATCATCTGTACCGAGATATAATTCAGGATGTGGAATAGGGATGGAGTTAGATAGAAACTTGGATGTTATGAGAGAGAAATAGGGAGCTTCAGAATAATTCGATCATTATCTCCATTGCTTCATGTGATTCCTCAGAAAATTTTTTTTCAAAAGTATATGCTAACTAGATTTGGGTATAATTTAACTAAAATCTCTTGTTTCGATTTGGAGAACAATTTCTTATCCTTGGACATGTCTTATGTTTACTAAGTGCAGCCCTATGACACTGAAGCCCTTTTTCTTTCTATCATTCTTTTTTATCTTTCTGTCCATTTTTTTTAACTTCTAATGTTTCATACACTATAATGTTCCTTGACAAGTTGAGGTTGCAAACTTTATTTATAATAGGCCCTTCTTAATCTGCTTTGGGTGCCATAGTAAGATACCAAAGACTGGGTGGGTTGAACAGTCGAGATTTCTGTTCTCATAACTAAAGAGGCTAAAAATACAAGTTCAAAGTTCTGGCATGGTTTGTTTCTGGTGAGGGCTCTCCTTGCTTGTGGACAGCCACTTTCTGCTATGTCCTCACATGACAGGGAGAGAGAGAGAGAGAGAGAGGACGTACAAGTTTCTGGTGTCTCTTTAAATAAAGGCACTAATATCTTCATGAGGGCCCCCAGCATCATGCCCTCATCAAATCTTGCAAAGGCTTCATCACCAAACACCATCATACTGGGGATTTGAGCTTCAACTGTGTGAATTTTCAAGGAATATAATTCACTTACTATCAAGGCCAGAGAAAATATATCAGGTTTTGTAGGTGATATACATCTCTCATGCATATTTTGAGAGGTTTTGTTCACGTTGTTTTATTGTTTGTTTTACAATCCTTCAAAAATGGTACAAAACCTTTTCTTAGCTCTCCAGTGATATGAAAGCATGCGATGGGCTGGATTTGAGCCGTGGACCCATGGTTTGTCAGTCTTTGCTCTAGAGCCTTTAATTAAGATAATTATATCCTAATATTTAGCATTTATTAAGTGCTTAAACTGTGCCAGAACTCTTTTGCATGCTGGAAATGAATCATATTTAATTATTTACCCCCATTAAATACACACTAATATTTTTTCCCATTTAAGGATGAGAACACAATGGCCCTGAGCTGTTAAGAGACTTCCTCAAGGTTATGATGGACTCTCATGGATCAAAAAGGGTAAATTCACAAACAAGTTATTTTGATCTCACATCTCAGACTTTATAACCCATTAAGTGAAGCAGCCTCATATTTTAATTTGAGTTAAATTAACATGATGTATTATATGGGAACGTAGCATGTGGCAGAGACAGCCCCTCGCTTTAACTTAAAATGAAGGTGACCAATGAAGCAAGACTCTGTCACGGATGACCGTACTCTTCTTAGACAGTTTCCTGATGTTGCTATGTCAGTCCCATGACACAGAGCAGGAGCTCAACTGGTCACACTAGCAGCCTTTTCTTAACGTCACATCCCTTTCTCTCTCTCTCTCTCTTTTTTTTTTTTTTAACATGGATGAATTCATTTGATTTTTACCACAATCTTATGGGTGGGAATGACAGAAACTCTTATCCGGGGTCCAGGACGCTCAGGCCTAAAGTCCAAGGTCACACAGTTCGAAAAGGTATGGCCAAAATTCAGTCTTTTGCTGGATTTGCCCAAAGGCCAGACACAATGTAAAGTAGAGAAAAACCTTTGAAGTTACTAAACAGTTCCATAAAATAAAGGAGAAGAAAAGAGATGGCAAGTACTATAAATACCATGTGGCTTTAAGAAAGTTCAGAGAAATTTCAGAAAGGAAGAGTGGAGCTTTGGGGGCAGCTTTGAGGTGAAGAAAACTGTATGGAAACTTTTATTAAGTGAACTGTGTTAAAAACCTTGGGCGCTGGATTTGGGAATGTTACAATACA
The DNA here is from genome assembly GCA_963574575.1 of Galagoides demidoff. Taxonomy (NCBI): domain Eukaryota; kingdom Metazoa; phylum Chordata; class Mammalia; order Primates; family Galagidae; genus Galagoides; species Galagoides demidoff. Next base: position 13,857 of record CAUYQV010180088.1, read on the forward strand.
TGAAGCAGGACCCGAAATCTAATAGGAAAGGGTCAGTTTTTCTCTGGGTTAGTCAAACCAGTGGCATATATTCCATGCTCTCTCTGATGTTTTAACTTCCTTTGATCATTTTTGACATGAGCAGCCTTTCTGAGAGAAATCACGAGACTTAATATCATTCTTTTATTTTACTATGCCAACCTTCTACTTTCTCACAAAGTTCTTTTCTACTTTGTGAAAACTTTTTGCAGAAAACTTTGTGGAACATTTTCCACAAAGTTATTTTGACTTTCTCTCTCTCTCTCTCTCTCTTTTTTTTTTTTTTCAAGAAGAGAATCCCTTTTACACCATCTTTATGGACAAGCACTGCATCCTGGCAGGAACTATAGAAGCAACCTAATAATGAATCCAGTTCTGGTGACTATTCTGTGGCTAAACTGTTGGTCTCTATTGTGGAATATATTTACCAAAATGATTCACAAATTGGATCTGATCATTCGCAACTCAACTTCACATTTTCTCCAAGATAAAGTTACCTCACAAACTTTTGCAACTTACCGGTTTGTGTGTAGGGGGAGGGAGAACCTTCTCATTTTCTATTTTTAAAAAATCACTTTTTTTGAATTTACTTTTTTAATTTGGTCAATGCCAATGGTAATAGCTTTGTAGAGCAATGATTGTTACATTTCACAGACGCAGGGACAACTCACATGGAGATATTACTAAATATAGATCTTAATTATTTAGGTCTAAGGTAGGGCCACATTTTATACAATTAAACTTCTGAGACAGCAGTGAGGTTGTCATGCACACCATATTCTGAGTAGCAAAGAACTTGGGAGTAGTAGAAAAAATGACAGAAGGAATCTAAGTCTCAAATGCCCAAATGGATCAAAGTTGTTTCACTGTTCTAGATTACTCACCTGAGGATTTGCAAGGGAAATAGAAATATATTTACTCGTCTTTAAGTTACTGCATTTTAAAATTCTTTTTATTGTAGATAGTAGAATTCACCCTCACTAAAACATGTGGCTTTATCTTAAGGTTCCTGATGATTCAGGCAGCTGAAGACATCCTCATAATACCTACATTCTATATTGGTAGCAGGAAACATAGAGTGAGTATCTTCATGTTTCTAAGGAGACTGTGGAAGTCCCACACAATAAATCTGCTTGCATATTATTGGCCAGAACTTAGTTATAGCCACATACTGAGACAAATATATAAACACTGACAAATTTAGTTTTGAACATGGTTGATTATGTTTCTATTATAAAAAGGATGATTATAAGCCAGGCTCAGTGGCTCACGCCTATAATCCTAGCACCTTTTGGAGGCCAAGGTGGGGGGATTACCTGAGCTCAGGAGTTTCAGACCAGCCTAAGCAAGAGTGAGATCCCATCTCTAACAAATAGCTGGGCATGTGGCAGGTACCTATAGTTCCAGCTACTCTGGAGGCTCAGGCAAGAGAACTGAGCCCAAGAGTTTGAGATTGCTGTGAGGATGATGCTCTATGGAGGTCCACAAAGTGAGACTCTCTCTCTCATAAAAAAAAGAAAGAAAGAAAGAACGAAAGGAAAAGAAAGTGTTGATCACAGGATTGTGCAACCACTTTATTCTGATTGTGACACTAGGTGTTATTGAAAATTATCCTGGGCTGATTGCAGTGGTTCACACCTGTAATCCTAGTAGTCTGGGAAGTCAAGGCAGGAAGATTTTTTGAGTTCACTAATTCAAAACCAGCATAAACAATGGAAGACCCATCTATACTAAAAATAGAAAAATTAGCTGGGGGTCCTGGCAGGCATCTTTAGCCCCAGGGACTTTGGCAGGCTGAGACAGGAGGATCCCTTGAACCCAGAGGTTGAGGTTGCTGTGAGCTAGGCTGACACCATGCCATTCTCTTCTGGACAACAGAGCGACACTCTGCCTCAAATAATAATAATTATTATTATTATCCTTTGATAAGCGACTTAATCCAGGTCTACTTAGGCAAACCAGAATATATGCACACTCTTGTTTTATAATAGAAAAGAAAGAATTATTATTAAATAGAAAGCTAATAATTGCTGTCATACCATGGTCCTCAAGAATCATCTGTAGATAGATTGCGAAAGAAATGAAAACGACAGACAAATCACATGCCTTGACTCAGATTTCTTTGAAATATTGGCTTAATTCCTGGAAGATTTTATTACAAATTTTATTTGTGAAGTTTCTTTCTGAGAGAGGAGCTTCTTTTGAAAGATCAAAGGTTAAACATACATTAGGCCAGAACCTTAGAGAAATTGTGATATTCATACTCAAGAAATGATACTATGGAAAGCTGAGGCTGTTTCTAGGAAGTACCACATATTCGTAGTTAGGGACCATTACTGAGGTGCTGCCAGAAAGGTAAGTAGTATAGTCTGATATGGAATAGAGGCTGATGATAGCTAAAAGCCCAGCCTGTGAGATCACTGGAATCCTTAAGGAAAATCGTCCACTGAGTACTGAGTTGAAATGCCCGAATATTCATGAATAGAGAGGATAGACTATCAAACAGTAAAATTGAATACACACCAGAAAGCTTGGAAACTGATGTCTCTGTATAGCCTGTGGCTAGATGGAGGTTCTGGCTCGGAGAACTCCAGCCACCTTTGTATTCATAAATGTAGTTTCATGCTGAGCTTTTTATTCAGTGCAACCTCCATTTTTAATCTAACACAAAGTGACCCTCATCAAATTATTTTTTCATTATTTACATTAGTCAGGTACATAGAAAGAAAGACTAGCTCTTATAGCTGAGAAGAGGTAACACATAACTTGGAAGAAGGGCTGCTGGTTGTTGCAGTACTGTCCTGCTAGGCAGTGAGCTTCTAGAGCAAATACCATAGCTAAATGGCTTAAAGGCATCCTATCCGGCTCTGGGAGCTGGAGCTGTGGATACTTGTACTCAAGCTCCATAATACCATTTGAAAAATCAGAGCAACGAGTAAACCAAAAAGCAAGTGCCAACTTAAGCTGATGACATTGTGGTGTCTGCAACACAAAGACAAGAAAATGTGATACGAAATCATCTCTGGTATCTGAAAGGGCTGAGTGCACTAAAAAAAAAAAAATGCTGCTAATAGCAAATGTTCCGGAGGTAAGAGCACTTCCCCTGTCTTTACAGAGTAAATAGTTTCATTTCAAATCACTCCTCTAACCATATTCCCTTCAAGATAGGTAGGTCCCTTAATTGAAGATTGAAGCAAAGAAAGAAGGAATTGAAGAAATTCCAGATAATGCATTATATATGAACACCATGTTCTAATTCTCCTAGGCAAATTATATCATACTATACAATGGTAGTGCCCTTTCGATTTGTTTGCCTAAACTAATTCATAACTAACATATCTGATCAGAAGATGAGGTTTTCTTGAAGGAGAAAGAAGTAAGGGTTGGGCTGAGCAAAGGTAAGTACCATTCCTGTACGTGGATCTCATGCAACAAATGTACAGGGTGGCATAGAAGAGAGCAGACTCTAACTGCATCAGGCAGAACGCACATACCAGACATCTAGGTATGGACCTCTTCTGTTCATGGATTACATATACAAGTCTTGGAGTGAGGTAGACCAGATAGAAGCAGAAGCTGTCTGTCTCTTGTTATACTCTATGGTTGGGTATGGATCCCATATTTTGCCTTCAACTATTCCTGAATAAAAATTTGGGAATTTTAAACTGTGTAGTACAAAGATAAATTAGAAGAAAGCCCAAGGCAGGAGTTGTATTTATTGCCTCTACAAAATGGATCTGGCCTGAATTTAGAAATATACACAAGATAAAATTCAAATGATGGATGACAGTTTTAGAGAGATCAAATGTGATTACGGCCGGAAGTCATAAATATATAAAAATATATTAAATATTTGATAATTAATGGTAGACTCTCTCTATTCTGCAGTTTTTTTTTGTCCCCTTCTGGATCTACATGCAGGAATTTTTAATAAACAAGACAAAGACAGGGTGTATAAAAATAAGTTTGAATTGGGCTGCAATAAACATTCTGATACAAATATCTTTGTTGTAATGTGATTTTTGGCCTTCTGGATATATACCTAGTAAAGGAATTGCAGAATCAAATGGCAGGTTTATTTTTAGTTCTCTAAGTGTTCTCCAGATGTCTTTCCAAAAAGGATGAATTAATTTGCATTCCCAAAAGCAGTGTAGAAATGTTCCCTTTTTTCCGCATCCATGCCAACATCTCTGGTTTTGGGA
>CAUYQV010180089.1:0-15128 GCA_963574575.1 Galagoides demidoff
GATCTGTGTGCCCCATGATCCTGGAGCTGCTCCTATAGTCAGAACTCCCTGGCCGTGGCAGTCACTTGGGACCTGCACAGGGTCATTTCCCAGAAAGATTCAGCAACAGAAAACAGGTGCATGGCCTACAGACACATGAAAAAATGCTCATCATCCTTAATCATCAGAGAAATGCAAATCAAAACTACTTTGAGATATCATCTAATTCCATTAAGATTAGCCCACATCACAAAATCCCAAACCAGAGATGTTGGTGTGGATGTGGAGAAAAGGGAACAGTTCTATACTGCTGGTGTGAATGCAAACTAATACGTTCCTTTTGGAAAGATGTTTGAAGAAGAACACTTAGAGATCTAAAAATAGACCTATGATTTGATCCTACAATTCCTCTACTTGACATATATCCAGAAGACCAAAAATTACATTATAGCAGGGATACATGTGCCAGAATGTTTATTGACCTCCACCATCTAGTTGCTGGAGACCTTTCGAACTCTCCCACTTGAGAGTTTGTAATGACTGGGTCAATTTATAATTGCTAAGTCATAGAAGAAGCCCAAGTGCCTATTGACCCATGAATGGATCAATAAATTGTGTTATACGTACACTATGGAATACTATGCAGCCTTAAAGAAAGATGGAGACTTTACCTCCTTCATGTTTACATGGATGGAGCTGGAACATATTCTTCTGAGCAAATTATCTCAAGAATGGAAGAAAAATTATCCAACATACTCAGTCTTACTATGAAACTAATTTATAGCTTTCATATGAAAGCTATAACCCAACTATAGCCCAAGAATATGGGGAAAAGGGAGAGGGAGGGGAGGGAATGGGGGAGAATGGGTGGAGGGAGAGTAATTGGTGGGACCACACCTTTGGTGCATCTTACAATGGTACATGTGAAGTTTACTAGGTGTAGAATATAAATGTCTTAACAAAATAACTAAGAAAATGCCGTGAAGGCTACGTTGATCAGTTTGATGAAAGCATTTCAAATTGTATGTAAAACCAGCACATTGTACCTCATGATTGCATTAATGTACACAGCTATGATTTAATAATAAATAAATAAAAGATTCAGCAACAATAGAGTGATTGCACTGGCATCTAAACTTGGAGAGATACTTCCCAACTCTGAGGACTGCCAAAGGAAACCATAACTCATTCTAAAGCGACACCAGTGCTGCAGAGTGGATGGGGCAAAGGTGCGGTACCTGAGGGAGAAAAGCATTTGCTGACTTATTACCCTCAGGATTAGACTGAGTTCAAGTGGAACACGCCCAAGTGACTATTGAGTACCTGAGGCAGGCAGGCCTCAGCTCCCCCAGCTGGCTGGTGGCAAAGGGTAGTGGCCAGGCCGTTGAGGCATTGACCTTCCTTTGACTCTAATAGGCTCAAAGCCCTAGCACATCTGCTTATTGGATGGAGCAGGGCCTCAGGCCTGTGGGGTTATCAGTGACTGAGCATAAAAGAGGAGAAAAGTGGAGGAAGAGACACAGCCCCCTGGTCCATCTCTGCTACTAGGTAGGCATTTTTCACCCTACAGAGTACCAGAGCGAGCCAAATTTGAGCTCGCCATCTAGTTGCTGGAGACCTTTCGAACTCTCCCACTTGAGAGTTTGTAATGACTGGGTCAATTGCTTTGGAACTCCTAATGTGGGACAATTACCCATGGACCCTCTTGGGTGGTACTCTGCTTGTGTGGTAACAGGAAGAGTTGATTTTCCTCTTCCAGTTGCTGTCCACGGGGAGTGGAGTGTTTTGGATGCTTGTATTTCTCCACAGCTAAGACTTCACCAGAGTCACTGATCCACTAAGTTCGGACAAGGGCCAGCTGAATACAAGAAAGAGCCACCTAACCCCGCCACACCAAGCATGTTTCCTCAGCCTCAGACTGTGATAGTGTATGGATCCTTTGTAAAGCTATAGGAAAAAAAAGCTGCAGTTATCAGTCCAAGATCCTTGACAAAGCACTGGTTAACTACAACTCCAGGAACTCCCAATCCAATTTTACCTTACCGGCCCATCTAACCAATGGTGAAAAATAATCATGAGGTGGAATCAGTGAAAAAACTCTGGCAATATGAATAATCAGAGTAGATCAACTCCCCCAAGGAACAATATGGCAGACCCAGTACCAGATCCCATTCATAAACAAATGGCTGAAATGTCAGAAATCCAGTTCAGAATTTGGATAGTAAATAAGATCAACATAATGGAGGTAAAGATGGAATTAGATTGTCAAGGAGTAATTCAAAAGATTTCTCAAGAATTCAAGGAGGAATTTGAAGTCAAAATCATCAAAGATTTTGACACATTGAAGCAAGAACTTGCAGCCCTCGAATATCTGATGAATACAGTAGAATTCCGTCAGTAACAGAATGGAGCAGGCAGAAGAAAGGATCTCTGACATTGAAGACAAAGCTTTTTCATGGTTTCAAACGCTCAAAGAGGAAAATAAGTGAAGAACAAAAATGGATCATTCTCTCAGAGATCTCTGGGATAATTTGAACAGATCTAATATTCACCTTATAGGAATTCCTGAAGGTGATGAGGTTATTGCAAAGGATACAGATGCTTTACTTCATGAAATAATCGAAGAGAATTTTCCAGAAATGCCAAGAGATTCTGGAATTCAGATAGCAGACAGTTTCAGAACAACAGCATGACTCAATCCAAATAAAAATTCTCATAGACATGTTATAATTAGCTTCACCAAAGTTAATATGAAGGAGAGAATTCTGCATCAGCCAGATGTAAGAAAATCATAACCTAGAGAGGGAAGAACATTAGAATGACTGAAGATTTGCCTGTTGAAACCTTTCAAGCTAAAAGAGGGTGATCATCAACTTTTAATCTCCTTAAACAAAATAACTTTCAACCCAAGATCCTGCATCCAGCTAAACTGAGTTTCATCTATAATGGAGAAATTAAATACTTTAATGACATTCACATGTTGAAGAAACCTGCTATTACTAAACCAGCTCTCCAGGATATCCTCAGACCTATCCTCCATAATTAACAGCACAATCCTCCACCACCAAAGTAAACTCACTTAGAAACTTTGGATCAAATTACAACTACTTCCACAGTGTCAAAAGGAGTAAAAATGTCCATTGGACTTTTGAAAAATTCGATACCCAAAATACTACCAGGCTTATCAATTCTCTCAATTAATGCGAATGCCTTAAATTGCCCTCTACAAAGGCACAGATTGACTGACTGGATACAAATACGCAGACCAGACATCTGCTGCATTCAAGAATCTCACCTTCCTTAAAAGATAAACATAGACTCAGGGTGAAGGGATGGTTATCTATAATTCAGGCAAATGGAAATCAGAAAACAGCAGGTGTTTCAATGTTATTCACAGATACAATAGGATTTAAACCAACAAAACTAAAGAAAGATAAGATGGTCACTTCAAATTTCTTAAGGGCAACACTTAACATGATGAGATTTCAATTAACATTTATGAATCCAACCAGAATGCACATCAATTTATAACAGAAACTATAATAGACATGAGTAGTGTGATTTCCTTCAGCACCAATAATAGTTGGAGATTTTAACACCCCTTCGGCAGTGTTGGATAGATCCTCCAATGAGAAGCTAAGCAGAGACATTTTAGACTTAAACTTAACCATTCAACATTTGCATTTAACAGAAATCTACAGAACATTTCATGCTAAGAAAACTGAATATGCTTTCTCTTCATCAGCCCAGGGATCATCCTCCAAAATTGCTCACATCTTAGGTCACAAGTCTAACCTTAGCAAATTTAAAAGTATAGAAATCTTTCCTTGTATTTTCTTGGGCCATCATGGAAGAAAAGTTGAACTCAGTAACAAGAGAAATCTGCATACTCATACAAAATCATGGAAACTAAATAACCTCATTCTAAATGATAACTGGGTCCTAGATGAGATTAAGAAGAAAATGACCAAATTTTTGGAAAACGATAATGAAGACATGAAGATATGATACTGCAAAAGCAGTCCTAAGAGGGAAATTTATAGCGTTGCAAGCCTTCCTCAAAAGAAAAGAAAGAGAGGAAGTCAACAACTTAATGGGATATCTCAAGCAACTGGCAAAGGAAAAATCTTCCAACCCCAAACCCAGCAGAAGAAAAGAAATAACTAAAATTAGAGCAGAACTCGATGAAATTGAACAAAAAAGAATCATACAACAGATCAACCAATCAAAAAGTTGTTTTTTTGAAAAGGTCAATAAAATACATAAACCTTTGGCTAATCTAGCCAGAAATAAAAGGGTAAAATTCCTAATTTCATCAATCAGAAATGATAAGGACCAAATAACAATAGACTCCTTAGAAATTCTACAAATCCTTAATGATTATTACATAAAACTATATTCTCAGAAGTATGAAAATCTGAAGGAAATAAATCAATACCTGGAAACATATCACCCTCTGAGACTTAGCCAGAAAGAAGTGGAAATGTTGAACAAGCCTATAAGAAGTTCTGAAATAGCACCAACTATAATCTCCCCAAAAAGAAAAGCCTGGGACCAGATGGCTTCACATCAGAATTCTACCAAACCTTTAAAGAGGAACTAGTACCTATATTACTTAACCTTTTCCAAAACAGAAAAAGAAGGAATACTTACCAACATATTCTATGAAGCAAATATCACCCTGATCCCCGAACCAGGAAAAGACCCAAGAAGAAAAGAAAATTATAGACTATTATCGCTAATGAATATTGATGCAAAAATATTTAATAAGATCCTAGCAAACAGAATCCAACAACACATCAAATTATACATCATGACCAGGTGGTTTTCATCCCAGGGTCCCACGGATGGTTTAATATATGTAAATCCATATATAGAGAATATATCACATAAACAAATTAAAAAACAAAGAGCGTATGATTCTCTCAATTGATGCAGAGAAAGCTTTTGATAATATCCAGCATCCTTTGTTGATCAGAACGCTTAAGAAAATAGGTATAGAAGGAACACTTCTTTAACTGATAGAAGACATCTACAGCAAACCCACAGACAATATCATACCGAATGGAGTAAAATTGAAATCATTTCTTCTCAGATCAGGAAGAAGGCAAGGTTGCCCATTGTCTCCACTGCTTTTTAACATTATAATTGAAGTCTTAGCCACTGCAATCAGGCAAGAGATGCCAATCAAGGGGATCCAAATAGGACCAGAGGAGATCAAATTGTCACTCTTTGCAGATGATATGATCATATATCTGGAAAACCCCAGGGAATCAACTATAAAACTCCTGGAAGTGATCAAGGAATACAGTAACATCTCAGGATACAAAATGAACACTCACAAATCTGTAGCCTTTATATACACCAACAATAGACAAGGGGAAAAAAAAATCAAGGACTCTATTCATTTTACAACAGTGCCAAAGAATATGAAATATCTGGGAGTGTATCTAACTAAGAATGTGAAAGATCTCTATAAATAGAACTATGAAACACTGAGAAAAGAAATAGCTGAAGATGTTAACAAATGGAAAATTATACCATACTCATGGCTGGGAAGAATTAACACTGTTAAAGTGTCTATAATACCTAAAGCAACTTACAGATTTAATGCGATCCCCATTAAAGCATCTCTGTCATACTTTAAAGACCTGGAAAAATTAGTACTTATTTTTATATGGAATCAGAAAAAACCTCGAATAGCCAAGTCATTACTTGAAAATAAAAATGAATCGGGGAAATCATGCTTCCAGACATCAAATTATTCTATAAATCGATACTGATCAAAACAGCATGGTACTGGCACAAAAATAGAGAAGTAGATATATGGAACAGAATTGAAGACCAAGAGCTGAACACAGACAATTATTCTCATTTGATCTTTGATAAGGCTATCAAAAATATAAATTGGGGGAAAGATCACCTATTCAACTAATGGTGTTGGGTGAATTGGCTCATGACCTGTACAAGACTGAAACTAGACCCACACCCTTCTCGAGCAAAAATTGACTCTCACAAGGACTTAAACTTAAGACATGAAACTATAGAAATTCTAAGAGTGCAGGGGAAACACTTGAAAAATTGGCCTGGGAGAGTACTTTATGAGGAGGCACCCCAGGCAATTGAAGCAACATCAAAAATACATTACTGGGACCTGAACAAATTAAAAAGCTTCTGCACTGCCAAGAACACACCAAGTAAAGCAAATAGACAGCACTCAGAATGGGAGAGGATTTTTTCAAGTTATATTTCCAACAAAGGTATAATAACCAGAATCCATAGGGAACTCAAAATTATTACTAAAAAAAACCAAAAAACAAAAAACAAGTGATCCCATTTCATTGTGGGGAAGACATATGAACAGAAACTTCTCTGAAGAAGACAGGTGCATGGTCTACAAACATGAAAAATTGCTCATCATCTTTAATCATCAGAGAAATGCAAATCAAAAGTACTCTGAGATACCATTTAACTCCAGCAAGAGTAGCCCACATTACAAAGTCCCCAAACTACAGATGTTGGCATGGATATGGAGAAAAGGGAACACTTCTGCACTGTGGTAGTACAATTCAAGCTAGTACATTCCTTTTGGAAGGAAGTTTGGAGAACACTCAAGGATCTAAATGTAGACCTACAGTTTGATCCTGCAATTCTCCTTCTAGGTATCTATCCAAAAGTCCAAAAATCATTTGGGAATAAAGATATTTGAACCAGATTGTTCATTGCACCTCATTTTATAATTGCCAAGTCATGAAAGAAGCCCAAGTGCCTATCAAGCCACTTGGTATATGGAATATAATAAATTGTGGTATATGGAATACTGTGCAGCATTAAAAAAATGGAGACTTTACCTCTTTTATGTTCACATTGATGGAGCTGGAAAATATTCTTCTTAGTAAAGTATCTCAGGAATGGAAAAAAAAATCCAATGTACTCAGTACTACTGTGAAACCAATTTATAATAACTCACACTTGCATAGGAAAAATGAAACACAACTATAGCTTAGCATGAAGGAAGGAAGGAGAGGGAAAGGGGAAGGGGGGGTGGGTCGATAGAGGGAGGGTTAGTAGGGGGACCACACCTATGGAGCATATTGGAAGTACGAGTTGGATCTATCAGGTGTAGAACACAAATGTCTTAACCCTGAAATTGAGTAAATGAGGTGAAGGCTGTTGATTAGTAGGATGTAAGCACTCCAATTTGTACAAATAATCAACACATTGAATCCTATAATGGCATAAATGTATTCATGATCTATGTACAAATGTCTTAATAAAAAAATAAAGAAAACAGAATCAAGGAAAAATACAGCATATTAATGAAACAAAAAGTTGGTTCTTTGAAAAGATGAACATTTACAGCCCTCTTGCTAGATTAATCCAAAGTAGAAAAGAAATGACCCAAATAAGCTCAATCAAAAATGAAAAAAAAAGATATTGTGACTAACAACACAGAAATAGAAATTATCATCTATGAACACTTTAAAAATCTGTATGCATATAAACTTAAAAATATTGAGATAATTGACAAATTTCTGAATACACACAATCTCCCAACACTCAATCACAAAGAAATTTAACTCCTTAACAGACCAATTATGAATAATGAAATTGAAGCAGCAATAAAAAAAATCTTCAAATAAAAACAAGCAGTGCACCAGATGTTTTCATAGCTGAAGTTTATCATACCTGAAAAGAAGAATCACTACCCACACTGCAGAAATTATTTCATATCATTGAGAAAGAAGGAATCTTCCACAAGTCATTCTATGAGTCCACTAGGACTTTGATAGAAAAGTGAGGAAAGGACATAACAACACAAAAAAGAAAACCTCCATGAGGGAATGTATACATTTTATATATATATATATATGTGTGTGTGTGTGTGTGTGTGTATACTATATATATATAATGTATATATATTATATATAGAATATATATATGTAGTACATATATATAATACATATATATACTATATGTATTATCTATTATATTCTATATATAGTATATATATATCATGTATATAGTATATATTTACATATATATTATATATGTACTATGTATAGCATATATATATGAACTATAGACCAGGGGTCCTCAAACTTTTTAAACAGGGGGCCAGTTCACTGTCCCTCAGACAATTGGAGGGCTAGAGTGTGGGCCCTGGGACTAGATGGTTGCTAAGCAGGACAGGAAGCAGCAGCAAAAATACCCCATTAAAAATGAGCAAAGGATACGAACAGAAACTTTTCAAAAGAAGATAGACAAAATGGCCAATAAATATGTCAAACAAATGTTCAATGTCACTAATCATCAGAAAAAAAAAAAAGAAATCAAAACCACAATGAGGTATCAGCTAATACCAGTGAGAATGACTTTTATTATAAAATCCCAAAACAACAGATGTTGGTATGGAGTTTGAGAGAAAGGAACACTTACACATTATTGATGAGAATGCAAACTAGTACAATCTCTATGGAAAATAGTATAGAGATTCCTCAAAGCACTAAAAGTAGACCTACCATTTGATCCCACAATCCCACTTCTGGGTATTTACCCAAAGGATAAAAGTCATTTTGTCAAAAGTGGAAGAAAGGGTATCCAACGTACTCAGCGCTACTTTGAAACTAATTTATAGCTTTCATGTGAAAGCTATAACCCAATTATAGCCCAAGAATATGGGGAAAGGGGAAGGGGAGAAGGGGCAGGATAGGTGGAGGGAGGGTAATTGGTGGGACCATACCTATGGTGCATCTTGCAAGGGTACATGTGAAACTTGCTGGATGTAGAATATAAATGTCTTAACACAATAACTAAGAAAATGCCATGAAGGCTATGTTGATTGGTTTGATGAAAATATTTCAAATTGTATATAAAACCAGCACATTGTACCCCATGACTGCATTAATGTACATAGCTATGATTTAATTAAAAAAAGACATTTCCACTAGAATTCTTTTTTCAGCACAATTGCAAAGATGCAGAATAAACCTGAGTAATTATCAATTCATGAGTAGATTAATAAAATGTTTTACACACACACACATATCATGGAGTACTACTCAGACACAAAAAAGGAACTAATATATTTTGCAACAATCTGGAGGAAACTGGAGACCATTCTCCTAAGTATTTCAAGAATGGAAAAACAAACACTATAGGTACTCACTATTAAATTGGAACTAACTATTCAGCATTTATGTGTACTAATAGAAGAAATTCATTGGAAATCAAGCAGGTGGGTGGAAGGAGGGGATGAGTTAAGTGAAATGGGTACAATGCACACTGCTTAGATGATGGACACACTTATAACTTTGACTCAATTAATACAAAACAATTATATAACCAAAACATCTGTACCTCCATGATATTCTATAATAAAAATTAATTAATTAGCTAAATACAATTCATTATCTAAAATTCCACCTTAGGACACTCAAAAAAGAAAAACAAATATAACCTAGACTATGAAGAGCAAAAACAATAATAAAAATGAAAGCAAAAGGCAATAAAATTGAAAATTGAAATGAATAAAGAAAACCAGTGAAACTAAAAGATGATTCTTTTAAGCCTCTAGCCAGGCTATGTAAGATAAAATGAGATAAGTCACAAATCATTAATATCAGAAATGAAAGAGGAGTTATTTTCTATAGATCCCATTGACATTCACTGGATAATCAAAGAATACTTAGGAACAACTCTATGCCCACAAATTTGACAACCTAGATAAAATGAGTCAATTTTTTTAAAAACACATTGGCCAAAATCCATACAAGGAGAAATAGACAATCTGAATAGGCTTATACCTATATTTAAAATTAAATCAATGATTAATAATCTTTAGAAACATAAAGCACCAGTTAATTCTAGATTGGTTCACTGGTTAATTCTACCAGACATTTAGGGATAAAAATTTGTACTAATTCTATATAATCTCTTTCATTAGTTAGAAACACAGGGAATATTTTCTAATTTATTCTATGAGACCACTATTACCCTAATAGCAAAATAAGGCAAAGATATCACAAGAAAGGAAATTTACAGAATATCATCTCTCATGAATGTAGACACAAAGATTCATAACATAGTAGCAGCAAATTGAATCCAGCAATCTTCAAAAAGAATTATACACTATGACCAAGTGTGATTTATCCCAATTATGCTATACTGATCCAACATTCGAAAATCAGTTAATGTAGACTGGAGTAATAAGTTCAGAACATCTGTTTTACATGATAACTATAGTTAATAATAATATACTATATGTTTAAAATTCTGAGAGATTTGATTGTTTTAACCACAAAAAAACATGTAAGATAAGAGATATGTTAATTAGCTTGATTTAGCATTCTAAAAAATGTATATATCAAAATGTCATGTTGTATAAAACAAATACATATTATTTTTGTCAATTTTAAAATAGTTAATTCATTTTAAAAGCAAAATCAAAATATAATTTATCACTTCAACAAGCTAAAGAAGAAAAATCATGTGATCATGTTAATAGATTCAGAAAAGCATTTGAAAAAACTGAACTCTCATTCATGACAAAAACTCTCAGTAAACTAGGAATAGAGCAATTTGATAAAGAAAAATTTCAAAAAACCCTACAGTTAACATCATACACAGTAATGGGGAACACAAAGCTTTCCCCATAAGAATATGAAAAAGTAAAAATGTCCCCTCTTACCACCTTTTTCCAGCATTGCACTGGAAGGCCTAAATAATCCAAAGATTACAAAAAAAATTAAAAGGAAATAGATTGGGAAGAATAAATAAAGCTATCTTTTTTTCACAGTTGGTGATATTGTGTTTGTAAAACATCCAAAAGTGTTGTCAAAAAACTTCTTGGACTAATAAGAAATTATAGCAAGTTTTCAGAATAAAAAGTTCATACAAAAATAGTTGCTCTTCATGTACCAGCAATTCGATAGCTGGACTTTCAAATTAAAAACAAAATCACCAGAAATGAAATACTTAGGTATAAATTCAACAAAATATGCACAAGACCTATATATAAAAAACCACAAAACTCTAATGAAGGAAAGCAAATAACTAAATAAATGTAGAAGCATTCCATGTTTATGGATAGAAAAATTCAATCACAAGGTCAGTTTTCTCAACTTTATAGACTCAATACAATCCCAATCAAAATCCCTGCAAGTGAACTGCGCACTCCCACTCTCGCCTGAGTTACAAAAGACCATAGTGGCTGTTTTAACAAGATTCTCCAGGTTGGGAGGAGCAAGATGGCTGACAGGTACTAGCTTCCTACAGAGGCTCCCATCCAGAGGGAAGGATAAAGTCCAGAAAATACCCAACAAAGTTGAAGAGTAGGAGCCCAGCTGAGAGAGAAGAATGACATCCGCAGGACATTTCTGCTGAGGCACGTTGAGTTTACTAGAAAGCAACCTACAGGTATATAATACATCCTGAAGGAAGGATATCTGACCCTGCCCTCCAAAAAGGTGCATTTTTTCTCTTTGTCTGCTCCTGTGAGTTTTCTACAGTCGAGTGGTGAACTGAGGACTTATTGTCTCACCCCACGTGTGAGAGCTACAGAAAGAGGGGTCTACTACTCTAGAGGGACCCTGTTGAGACTCCAAACACCCTCTAGCTAGGCAGAAAGATCAAACTAATGCTGCACGACCATTTTGAATTCCCAGTCCACCCTTCCCCCCTTGCCTGGAGAGACAGTGAGATGGGGCCCAAGAGTAGCATCCCCTCACCCATAGGATCAAGCACCCTGTCCCGGCCCTGCAACCCAAGAACTGCTGGAGCTGCGTGTTCCCCCTGGCTGCCACCACCCCCGGGCAACGCTGAGGATTGTTCGACCTGCATGTCCCTCTAGGCTGCCGCCATTTGGCCGCAGCCCACTGAGCACCCGAGTGGGGCACCCCAGGACTATTTGACATGCCCATCCCCCCATCCTCCCCTCCACAGCTTCCACTTCCCAGCTGCCCATTGGCACTTGAGTGGCAGAGGACTGTTCTACCCGCATGGCTACTGCTACTTGGCTGCTGCCCTGGGCACCCAAGTGGGGCACACCAAGGACTGTTTGAGCTGCAGCTGCTGCCACTTGGCAGCCGCTCCAGGGCATCTTAGTGAGGCGCGCCCAAGATGGTTTGACCCGTGTGTCCCTGCATAGCTGGGACTGCTCGCCATCAACCCCGGTCACTTGAACAGGCACATGAAGGTCTATTCCAACCGCGCATCTCCCTAGGCACCTGCTGCTTGGCCGCAGCCCTCTGGGCACCCGAGCAGGGCACC
The DNA here is from genome assembly GCA_963574575.1 of Galagoides demidoff. Taxonomy (NCBI): domain Eukaryota; kingdom Metazoa; phylum Chordata; class Mammalia; order Primates; family Galagidae; genus Galagoides; species Galagoides demidoff. The sequence continues at coordinate 12,250 of CAUYQV010180089.1, forward strand.
CCAGGACTGTTTGACCCATGTATCCCGCACGCAGCAGCCACTTTACGGCTGCCCCGGGCACCCAAGTGGCGGAGGACTGTCCAATCCGCAGGGCACCTGCTGCTTAGCCTCCACTGATGGCACCCAAGTGAGGTGTGCACAGGACTGTTTGACCCATGCATCCCTTGCATAGCTGCTATTGCTCAGCTGCCAACCCCGGTCACCTGAGTCAGGCATGCAGAGGACTGTTCGAACTGTGTGTCCCCCTAGGCTGCCACTGCATGGCTGCAGTCCCCTGGACACATGAGTAGGGTGCCCCAGGACTATTTGACCCACATGGCTGCCACCGCTTGACCACTGCCCCCAGATACCCAAGTGGGGCACCCCTAAGACTGTTTGACCCTCTAGGTCACCGCCCCTGGGCACCTGAGCAGGAACCTCAGAGTGGCACTCCCAGCACTGTTCCACTGTGTATTGTCCGTGGCTGACTCTGCTCTGCTGGGCCACTGACCCCAGGCACCTGAGTGGGACACCCTGAGGACTGTTTGACCAGTGCATCCCCCAGAAGCAGCTGCTGCTCGGCCACCACCCCCGGGCACCTGAATGGCTCCCAAGGACTGTCTGACCTGCATGTCACCTGCATAACTGCCGCTGTTCAGCTGCCACACCTACCACACCCAGTCACTTGAGCCAGACGCGCGCATCCCCCTAGGCTGCCACTGCTCAGCAGCAGCCCCCTGGGCACTGGAGCTGGGTGCACCGAGGACTATTCAACCTGTGTGTCCCCTGCAGCTACCGCTGCTTGGCTGCTGCCCGCCGACACCTGAGTGGGGCGCCCCACGACTCTTTGAGCTGTACATCCCCTGTGCACCTGCCACCTCGTGGCTACCCACAGGTACCTGAGTGGCAGAGGACTACTCGACCCACATGGCTGCTGCCGCTTGGCCACAGTCCCCAGACTCCTGAGTGGGGCACCCCTATGACTGTTTGACCTGCTTGGTCACCACCCCTGAGCACCTGAGCAGGGTGCACCCAGGACTGCTTGACCTGCGTGACAGCAGGTCTGATTGGCAGCTGTCCCAGGGAACCTGAGAGCGGCGCTCCCAGCACTGTTCCACCTGCATGACCCCCGCAGCTGCCATAGCCCCCCAGACACCCAAGTGGTGTGCCCTGAGGATTATTTGACCTGCGTCTCCCCCTGTGGCTGCTGCTGCTTAGTCACTGCCCCCAGGGCACCTGAACGGCCCCCCAAGGACCGTTTGACCTGCACGTCCCCTGTGTAGCTGCCGCTGCTCAGCTGCCATTCCCGGTCACCGGAGCCAGATGCCCCAAGGACTGTTTGATGAGTGCATATCCTTAGGCTGCGGCAGCTTGGCCACAACCCTCTGGGCACCCGAGCCAGGCACCATGAAGACTGTTTCACCTGCCCATCCCCCTGCAGCAGCTGCCACTTGGGTCTTTGTCAGTGGGAGCCACAGGTTGAAGGGTTTGGGGACAGTCTCTAAATGGTGCAAACTCACCATGGGGCAGAATCAGCGGAAAAACTGTGGTAACCAGAATAACCAGAGTAGATCAAGTTCCCCAAAGTAGGATGGGGCAGAAGCAATTGAAGATCCCATCCACAAGCAAATTACTGAGATGTCAGAAATCAAGTTCAGAATTTGGATAGCAAATGAGATTAACAGAATGAAAGAAAAGAGACAATTAGAATTTCAAGAAATTATTCAAAAGATATCTCAATAAATCATTCAAAATATGTCTCAAGAATTCAATGATTTCAAAGATAAAACGACCAAAGACTTTGAAACACTGAGACAAGAGGTTGCAGCTCTCAAGGATCTGAAATATACCATGGAATCCCTCTGTAACAGAGTGCAAAAGGCAGAAGAAACGATCTCTGACGTTGAAGACAAAGCTTTTGAAAAAGCTCAGGAGTGCAAAGACCAAAAGAAATGGGGAGCAAAAACAGATCTTACTCTCCGAGAGTTCTCAGATAGTTCAAAGAAAACAAACATTCACTTTATAGGAATCCCTGAAGGCGATGAAGTTGCGTCACAAAATACAGAGGTTCTTCGTCATGAAATTTTGAAAGAGAACTTTCCAGACATGCCAAGAGATTCTGAAATTCAGATAGCAGATAGTTTCAGAACCCCATCACGACTCAACCTGAGCAAGACATCCCCCAGGCACATCATAATTAACTTCACCAAAGTCAAGATGAAAGAGAAAATTCTGAAAGCAGTCAGACATAAGAAAACCATAACCTACAAGCTGAAGAGTATTAGGATGACTGCAGATCTCTCGGCTGAAACCTTTCAGGCTAGAAGAGGATGGTCATCGACTTTTAATCTCCTAAAACAAAATAACTTTCAACCCAGGATCCGGTATCCAGCTAAACTGAGTTTCAGCTACAATGGAGAAATTAAACACTTTAATGACATTCACATGTTGACGAAATTTGCCATGACTAAACCAGCTCTCCAGGAAATTCTCAAACTTATCCTCCACAATAATCAGTGCAATCCTCCACCACAAAAGTAAACCAACTCAGAAACTTTTGGTCACATTCCAACTTCCAGAGTGGCAAAAGGATAAAAATGGCTACTCGACTTTTGACGAACTGGATGCCCAAAATTTTACCAGGCTTATCAATCATTTCAATCAATTTGAATGGCTTAAATTGTCCTCTAAAGAGGCACAGATTGGCTGATTGGATACAGAAACTCAGACCAGACATCTGTTGTATACAAGAATCTCATCTTACCTTAAAAGACAAATATAGACTCAGGGTGAAGGGTTGGTGATCTATATTCCAGGCTAATGGAAAGCAGAAAAAAGCAGGGTTTGTAATTTTATTCACAGATACAACAGCTTTTAAACCAATAAAAGTAACCAAAGAT
>CAUYQV010180091.1:0-15541 GCA_963574575.1 Galagoides demidoff
TTTAATTACCTGATTATCACAGAATTGAATTGTTTTTGAAACTTGTTGCATTAGTGCAATCAAACTTACCTTTAATTTATTTTATTTTTATTTTTATTTTTTTTGAGACAGAGCCTCAAGCTGTCCCCCTGGGTAGAGTGCCGTGGCATCACAGCTCACAGCAACCGCCAACTCCTGGGCTCAAGTGAGTCTCCTGCCTCTGCCTCCCAAGTAGCTGGGACCACAGGTGCTCGCCACAATGCCAGGCTATTTTTTTGTAGCCATCATTGTTTTTAGGCGGGCCTGGGCTGGGGAGTCGAACCCACCACCTTAGGTGTACGTGGCTGGCGCCTTAGCTGATTGAGCCACAGGCGCAGACCCTAAAACAGGGTTTCTTAACCCCTGCATTATTGACATTTTGGGCCTGAGTGTTCTTTGTTGTGTGGGGCTGTGATAACAAAAATAACGAAACATAACATTAGCCAAAAAGAACATTTTTATTTATTGGTTATTACAACTTCGGGGAGTGGTGTCAATGGCATGTTAATACTGCCGAATGTTCTCGGGGGGATACAATCACTCTGGTTGAGAATCTCTGACGAGGTCCATATGGTATGCTTAATTCTGTTAAATAAGTCCTGCTTATATGCAGATGAATGACAGATGAAAAGGATAGGAAGCTTAGACACCAATATCTTTAACAGACATTTTCATGTAAATTTAACTTTTTTTTAACTTGATCTGATACATTTTGAGAAAAATGAATGTCTTTTTTGAGACAGAGTCTCATTATGTTGTCCCTCAGTAAAGTGCCGTGTGGCATCACAGCTCACAACAACCTCAAATTCTTGGGCTCAAGCAATTCTCTTACCTCAGCCTCCCAAGTAGCTGAGACTACAGGCACCTGCCACAATGCCCAGCTATTTTTTTGTTATAGTTGTTATTGTTGTTTAGCAGGCCCAGGCTGGGTTCGAACCTGCCAGTCCTGGTGTATGTGGCCAGCGACCTAACTGCTGAGCTACAAGTGCCAAGCGGAAAAATGAATGTCTTATCTCAGCAAATAAATGGAAAAGTAAAATGGACATCAATTGCTAAAATATTCATTTTTTTCCCACAGTTTTTGGCCAGGGCTGGGTTTGAACCCACTACTTCCAGCATATGGGGCTGGTGCCCTACTCCTTTGAGCCACAGGCGCCACCCTTGCTAAAGTATTCAAAATCTGTAAATCAAATGTAATCTAAAATTTTATGGGCTCGGTGCCTGTGGCTCAAGCGGCTAAGGCACCAGCCACATACACCTGAGTTGGCAGGTTCGAATCTAGCCTGGGCCCGCCAAACGAAGACGATGGCTGCAACCAAAAAAATAGCTGGGTATTGTGGCAGGCGCCTGTAGTCCCAGCTACTTGGGAGGCGGAGGCACGAGAATCACTTGAGCCCAGGAGCTGGAGGTTGCTGTGAGCTATGATGCTACTGAACTCTACTGAGGGTGACAAAGTGAGACTGTCTCAAAAAAAAAAAAAGAAAGAAATGCAAATTAAAATGGAATGCCAATTTTACATGCCTAATTAATAGAAAAAATTCAAATGCAACATGGCAATACGTATACTATATATAAAACTTTGTTCACACTTACAGATAGCACTCTTTCCTCTAGGATTTTGCTAAGAGTTTCTAAAATTACCATAAAAAATGGGCAGCACCCATAGCTCAGTGGGTAGGGCACCGGCCAAATATACCAAGGCTGGCAGGTTTGAATCCAGCTCAGGCCAGCTAAAACAATAAGGACAACTGCAACAAAAAATAGCCAGGCATTATGGCAGGTACCTATAGTCCCAGCTACTTGGGAAACTGAGGCAAGAGAATTGCTTAAGCCCAACAGTTTAAGGGCAACAACTTGAGACTTAGTCTCAAAAAGAAATAAAAATAAAATAAAATTATCTAAAAAATCATCAATATGCAAAAAGCTGTAGTTGTAAGTGTGTTCCTTATAGTTTTATTCATAATATAGCAAAACTGGAAATAATAGAGGTTGATTAAATTATGGAATATTTAACATTGCAATAATATACGGCCATTGAAATAAAACTAGAATATTAACAACATAGAAAAGTGCTTATAATGCATTGTCAAGTTTAATCAGCAGCCTACAAGTTTATATATAATTCTAATTTTTCAATAAATGATAATTTAACTTTCATTAACATGTTTTCTGGCTCAGTGCCTGTGGCTCAATCAGCTAGGGCACCAGCCACATACACCTAAGGTGGCAGGTTCGAATCCCCAGCCCGGCCCGCCAAACAACAATGATGACTGCAACCAAAAAATGGCCAGGCGTTGTGGCGGGCGCCTGTGGTCCCAGCTACTTGGGAGGTGGAGGCAGGAGACTCGCTTGAGCCCAGGAGTTGGAGGTTGCTATTAGCTGTGATGCCATGGCACTCTACCCAGGGGGATAGCTTGAGGCTCCGTCTCAAAAAAAAAAAAAAAACATGTTTTCTATAACTCAACATTCATTTCTTTGAAATTATTTTATAAAGGCAAAAAAATTACATTATTTATCTTTTTCCATTCCAATTTTATACTTGCCAAGCAAATTTCTGATTACCAACCTCTTTTTCCTAGGTATTTCCATGACAGAAAAGGGGTTCCTTAAACTGGAAAAATGAATGTTCTGTAAATTGTAAAGTATTATCTCACATGTATATTTCTGGTGATATTGTAAGGCTTAGAAAAAGAATCAGAAGCCGGCAGGGCACAGTGACTCACGCCTGTAATCCTAGCACTCTGTTGATTGCCTGAGCTCACAGGTTCGAGACCAGCCTGAGCAACAGTGAGACCTCATCTCTACTAAAAATAGAAAAAAACTAGCTGGGCATTGTGGCAGGTGCCTGTAGTCCCAGCTACTTGGGAGGCTGAAGCAAGAGGATCACTTAAGCCCAAGTGTTTGAGGTTGCTGTGAGTTATATGATGCCACAGCACTCTACCAAGGGTGACAAGTGAGACAAAGGAAGGAAGGAAGGAAGGAAAGAAAGGAAGAAAGAAAGAAAGGAAAGGAAGAAAGGAAAGAATCAGAAGCCATTAAAACATGGAAACAAAGTGGTTGAAAGGTAAGAAACCAAGGTCTGTATGGTGACTCAGGCTTATAATCCTAGCACTGTGGGAGGCTGAGGTGAGCGGATTGTTTGAGCCCTGGAGACCAGCCTGAGCAAGAGTAAGACCCCCTCTCTACTAAAAATAGAAAAAAAATAGCCAGGTGTAGTGGCTGGTACCTGCAGTCCCATCTACTCGGGAGCTGAAGTAAGAGGAAGTCTTGAGCTCAAGAATTTGAGGTTGTTGTGAGCTATGATGCCATGGCACTGTACTGAGGGTGACAGAGTGATTAATACTCTGCCTCAAAAAAGAAAAAAAAAAGGAAGGTAAGAAAAGAATGCTAGGAATTAAGAATGAAAGTTAGGAAACTGTAAAAGAAACAAAGGTATTGTCAAATATGTTTGTAAACTGTTTTTTTTTTAGACAGAGTCTCACTTTGTCACCCTCGGTAGAGTGCTATGGCACCGTAGCTCACAGCAACCTCAAACTCTTGGGCTCAAGCGATTCTCTTGTCTCAGCCTCCTAAGCTGGGACTACAGGCATCTGCCACAACACGTGGCTATTTTTTAGAAACCAGCTCTCACACTTGCTCAGGCTGGTCTCAAACTCTTGAGCTCAGGCTATCCACCCACCTTGCCCTGTGCTGGGATACAGGCGTGAACCACCACACCTGACCCCAATAGTAATTATTTTTCAAATGAGAGGTTGTTTCAGTCACTATATTTATTTTCTCCAAAGATATGTATTTATGCCTCTCCTTGACTGTTATAAAATGCTTTTTAAGACTAACCATCAATAGGATGGACACCTCAGCCTTCCGGAGTGCTGGGATTACAGGCATGAGCCGCTGTGCCCAGCCTTGTTTGTAAACTATTTGTAAAAATATGAGTCCTGAATGATGGAAAGCAAAAAGGTGACAACCACTGCGTGGAAGTATGGGCAAAGGATATAGATAAACAATCTACCAAAGAACATAACATTTTAAAAAAGAAAGGTTAGCCTCATCTCTTCTTTTTTTCTTTTTGAGACAAATTCTGTTTCCCAGGGTAGAATGCTGTGGTCAGCCTAATCAGCCTAGCTCGCAGCAACCTCAAACTCCTGGGTTCAAGCGATCCCCCTGCCTCAGCTTCCTGAATAGCTCAGACCGCAGGTGCCTGCCATGATGCCCAGGTAAATTTTCTATTTTTAATAGAGATGAGGTCTTGCTCTTGCTCAGGCTGGTCTGGAACTCTTGAGCTCAAGCAATTCACCTGGAATTGGCCTCTCAGAGTGCTAAGATTACAGGTATAGGTGTGAGCCTCCCTGCCCCACCTAGCTTCTTTTCGAATGGGAAAAAAAAAAAGCAAATTAAAATGAACATGTTAAAAAGAGCTTATTTTGAAACACAACATCCCAGACCACAGAGTAGATTGCTTTGTATTATCTGATTTGGTGGCTTCAAAGGCCATCCTGTCCCGAAATCTCTTATATTGGTTGTTTGTTTTTAGAGACAATCTCACTTTGTTGCCCTTGGTAGAGTGCTATGGTGTCACAGCTCACAGCAACCTCTAGCTCTTGAGCTTAGGCAATTCTCCTGCCTCAGCCTCCCGAGTAGCTGGGACTACAGGCGCCCGCCACAATGCCTGGCTATTTTTTGTTACAGTTTGGCCAGGACTGGGTTTGAACCCGCCACCCTCAGTATATGGGGCCGGTGCCTTACTCACTGAGCCATAGGCACCGCCCTCTTATATTGTTTTGTCACAGTGCCACCTTCTGGGTTAAGGAGGATCCAAATTAAAATGAGATACCATTTGTGCATGCCTAATTAATAGAAAATATTTAAATACAACAAAGTCAAAATAGTATTCTGATGTATTTTCTTTCTTCCTTTTTTTTTTTTTTTTTGGTTGAGTCGGAGTCTCACTTTGTCACCCCAGGGTTGAGTGCCATGGCATCATCCTAGCTCACAGCAACCTCAAACTCTTGGGTTCAAGCAATCCTCATGCCTCAGCTTCCCAAGTAGCTGGGGCTATAGGAGGCTCCCACCACAATACCCAGCTAGTTTTTCTATTTTTAGTAGAAACAGGGTTTCCCTCTTGCTTAGGCTGGTCTTCAACTACTGAGCTCAAGCAATCCACCTGTTTGGCCTCCCAGAGTGCTAGGATTACAGGCGTGAGCCACCACACTTGGTGTCATGTATTTTCTTGTTTGCTTTAGAGCTATACTTTCATGATGAGATTTTTAATTTCTAGAATACACGATTTTTGATACATTTTTATTGGGGGAGGAAATGCTTAAAAGGGCCAAGGTCTAGAAGATACTCTGGACAACCAGAACCAGCCCTGAAGTCACGGGCAGGCTAAAAGGCATATGAAAAGGAGGCAATTCAATAGGGACTCAGATGTCAGGGCAATTATGTCATAATTCTCCATTCTGAAAATAAGTAATTTCAGTTCATAATAGTAACTTGAGTATGCCAGGTATCATATTAAGAATTTTATGTAAGCTGTTTTATTTAACAGTCTTGTAAAGGAAAATATTATATCTAATTTTTTTACGAGATGTGGCCTCTCTGTGTTGGCTAGGGTGAATCAGAACTCCTGGGCCCAAGTGATCCTCCCACCTCAGCCTCCAGAGTAGTTGGAGGAAAAGTTAGGACACACAACAGAAAACTAGGCAAAGATTATCAATGAGCAATTGGCAGAATGAAAAATCCCTAAAGGGCTAAACGAGCATATGGATGTAAAACTTTATTAATAATGTGAGAAAATAAATTAAAATGAAATGTCATTTTAAACCAAACGGATTTGTCAGAACCTGGAAATCAGGTGGTGGTAAGGCTGTGGGGAAACATAGAACCCTCATGCCTTATTGATGAGAGTGTCAGTCACAAGGCTGGCTGGGTGCCTGGAGCTTGATGATTAGAACACCAGCCTGTACACGGAGGGTGGTGGTTCGAACCCAGCCCAGGCCTGCTAAAGAAATAAACCAAAAAACCCCAATAACCTGGAGAAAAGATTTTCAGTTATGAAAAGCCATGCTGGAGGACAATCTGGCAGTGCTAAGGGAAATTAAATATGTCTCTCCACACTCCCAAATAAAGGAAAGCTCTTCAATAAAAGGGCAGCAGGCAGCCTCATATCATCAGGCTTTACATCCTTACAGCCTTTACAGCCTTATATCATCATTATCTTTACTTTGAACTAAAGACAATATATAATAGTCTCATTTCACTATGAATGGACAAAAACACCACCCATAGACTGCCAATAGTATACAGAGCAGCTGTTATAAACTACTTTCTACCAATGTGTTTTAGAATGAAGAAATCATTATATTCTTAGGATCTAATTCTTACAGTTTGGAGTTTCGTATCTTTAAGAGAACTGGCTTTATGATCCCTGAGAAGGTTAATGGAATGTAAACTCCACATGAGTTTAAGATAAGGTGAGACTTCAATTTTATACCATGGACAGCCAATTATGTGATTCTGCTCTTTGATCCTTTGGGGTTTTCCGTCCTTTACGGTTAGGAGCAGATCTGTAGAAAAGTTTGAGAAGCATTCAGTTAATAAGAAGGGACAATTATGGACTATCAATTGTTATTTTTTTATTTATTTTTTTTTTTAGAGACAGAGTCTCACTTTGTCACCCTTGGTAGAGTGCCGTGTGCGTCACAGCTCACATCAACCTCCAGCTCTTGGGCTTAGGCAATTCTCTTGCTTCAGCCTCCTGAGTAGCTGGGACTACAGGCACCCACCACATCACCCGGCTATTTTTTTGTTGCAGTTCGGCCAGGGCCAGGTTCAAACCACCACCCTCGGTATATGAGACCGGTGCCCTACTCACTGAGCCACAGGAGCTGCCCTCAATCTTTATTTTTATTTTGAGACAGTCTCAAGCTGTCTTCCTGGGTAGAGTGCTGTGGCATCATAGCTCACAGCAACCTCAAACTCTTGGGCTCAAGAGATCCTCTTGCAGCTAGGCGTGGTGGCTCATGCCTGTAATCCTGACGCTTGGGAGGCCAAGGTGAGTGGATTGCCTGAGCTCACAGGTTTGAGACCAGCCTGAGCCAGACAGAGATCTTGTCTCAAAAAATAGCTGGACATTGTGGTGGGCACCTGTAGTCCCAGATACTCGGGAGACTGAGACAAGAGAATCCCATGAGCCCAGGAGTTTGAGGATGCTGTGAGCTGTGACATCACAGCACTCTACCCAGGTGGTAGTGAGACTCTGCCTGTAAAAATAGTGGGCGTTGTGGCAGGCACCTGTAGTCCCAGCTGAACCAAGGGAATCACTTGAGCCCAACAGTTTGAGGTTGCTGTGAGCTATGAGACACGGCACTCTACCAAGAGCAACAAAGTAAGATTCTGTCTCCCCCCCCCAAAAAAAAATAAATGAAAATGGCTTACATTGAATTGCACACTTTAAAGTTTACACATAATTTAATATCTTAATAAAGCTGTTTTAAAAAGGTGGTTTAGATAATCATTCACCTAGTCTTGTGGCCACAACTGTAGTGTCATGGGATCAGAGGATAGAAGGAGTGGAATGAGGCTAACTAATTGAAAATTGGGCTAACTTCCTATTTTATCTGGCCCTTAGCATGACTGAGTGAGAGAAGAGAGAAAATGGGAGATGGGAGGGGGACTAGGGCTGGGGACAAGTGAGGAAATGCTAAGGGCAACAGGTCAAGAACCAAATGCTATAGTTAAAACACATTCAAGAATTCCCAAAAACATGGACTAATTTACAGAAGACAGTCGGGCACGGCAGCTCATCTGTAAATCCTAGCACTCTGGAAGGCTGAGGTGGGTGGATCTCTTGAACTCAGGAGTTTGAGACCAGCCTGAGCAAGAGCAAAACCCGTCTCTACTAAAAATAGACAAAAACAAAACAAAAAACTAGCCTGGGTATTGTGGTGGGCACTTGTATTCCCAGCTACTCGGGAGGGTGAGGCAAAGGGATCGAGCTTGACCCCAGGAGTTTGAGGTTGCTGTGGGCTAGGACACTACAGAACTCTACCCAGGGCACAGAGTGAGATTGTCAAAATACAAAAAACTTCTGTCAGAAGTTGAAAAGAAAAGGAAGAAACGTGACAGTTCTCTTTTTTTTTTTGAGATAGGATCTCACTTTGTTGCCCTAGACAGAGTGCTGTGGCATCATAGCTCATAGCAACCTCAAACTCTTGGGCTCAAGTGATCCTCCTACCTCAGCCTCCCGAGTAGCTGGGACTTCTGGTGCCTGCCACAACACCCAGCTGTTTTTCTGTTTTGTTTTGGTTTTTTGCAGTTTTTGGCCGGAGCTGGGTTTGAACCCGCCACCCCCGGCAGATGGGGCCAGCGCCCTACTCCTTTGAGCCACAGGTGCCACCCTGTTTTTCTGTTGTTAATAAAGACAGGTCTCACTCTTGCTCATGCAGGTCTCCAGTGCCTGAGCTTAAGGGATCCACTCACCTCAGCCTCTCAGAGTGTTACGATTACAAGTATGAGCCACCATACACAGTGGATAGTCCTCTTTCTTTATACTTAAACCAGCAATTTCCAAAACAGTAGTGAGAGCACAGGTACCTCATTTAAAGAGTTTTTTTTGTGTGTTTTTTTGAGACATAGTCTCAAGCTGTCACCCTGGGTAGAGTGTTGTGGTATCACAGCTCATAGCAACCTCCAACTCCTGGGCTTAAGCAATTCTCTTGCCTCAGCCTCCCAAGTAGCTGGGACTACAGGTGCCCACCACAATGCCCGGCTATTTTTTGGTTGCAGCCGTCATTGTTGTTTAGCGGGCCTGGGCTGGATTCGAACCCGCCAGCTCAGGTGTATGTGGCTGGCGCCTTAGCCACTTGAGCCACAGGCGCCGAGCCTAAAGAACTTCTTTTTATAACCTGCAGCAACTTTCACATACAGATTATATGAATGAAAACTGAAGAGTTTGAGGTTGCTGTGAGCATAGCCCTGTACCCAGGGCAACAGAGTGAGACACTCTCAAAAAAATAAAAAAAGAAAAGAAAAAAAGAAATAAAAGAATTTACAAACAACTAATATTTTACTCTAATTAATGGGAACAATTCGGATGTAAAAGAGTACAAATTGTTTTTAAAAGACAACACATAGATGATGAGAAACGTAACATGCTGGTACACATTTATTCTTTTATTGCTAAACATCCAATGCTGGCAATTATGATATCTTCAAGTTAAAGCTTAAGAATGACGCACAGAACCTTCAAAGGATTTATAGAAAAAAATACCTGTGCACCGTTAGTATATGAACATTTAATAAATACCATAGGACAAAATGATGACTGAGAGCCACAGTTATCTATGAAGCACATGTTTACAATTTGCTATTAGAACAGACAATGACCTATAAGAGCGATTATCAAAAGGTCAAGTTTAACTGCATGTCTTTTCAAACTGAGATGCTGAAAAGAATATATACATTCTTTATAGATTGTAGGTAATTTAAGAAAACTCTCAAAAATGTAAACAACGCAGAGTAGGAACACTGAGAATGAAGTCTTACTGTTGAACAAAGTGACAACACAGAATACTTTCTTCAAATCTTCAAAATAATTCATTTTTCTAATCACTCCACAGAAACCAAAATGGATTCTTTCCATGTAGATGACAATACACCAGGGACACAAAGACCTCCCAAGTTTTTTTTTTTTTATGTTAACATATATTTACAGTAAATATTCAAGAATATTTTTTACAGCTTACTTAAATAGAAACATGCTTTTCTAATCCATAAATAATGGTAATCATTATCCATTCAACCACATTTATTAAGTACTTAGGATGTCTCATGCACTGTGCCAGGGATGAAAAGATGAATATGACATGGTCCTTACCCACAATCAAGTAAAGAAAACAAACACATATTTCCTTTCTTACACAATGAGGCCATCTCTGTACAAATGGTAGTGATCTGCTCAATTTCATAGTATAGTGATTCCCAAACCCTGATCCTATGGATCAACAGAGTAAGTGTTTAACAGCTTAAAAAAAAAAAAAAAATGGGATCTTGGAATTTTTACCCAGAAAAATAAGTTAATGGATAGAATTTCCTTTATTAATTTTTTTCTCAGTTTAAGAAAATCTGACTTTACATGATATAATATTTTCATTAGTAAGCTGCTTAGTTCATATAATTAAATCAATTTATAAGTATTTCATGATTCCCCAAACTCTACTAGTCACCAGGTCTGAGTATTACTATGAGGATACTGACTGACTGTGTAAGATGAGAACAAATGCCGTATTTTCTGGGATAAACTAATACTTTGTAAGGTTTTATTACTGACATTAACTGATGACCAAAGTCATTAATAACATGTTAAAATTATACTTAATATATAATTTCAGTTTAAGAAGGAAGACAAATTTGTAATATAATCTTAAAAATGACTAAAAAGTTTGAGTGCTTAAAGAGCAATTCACTGGTCTGAAAAAGATAACCCCATGGAATACTCCACTCAAGAAGAGGTTGGATATATGGTTGTTAATGACTTATTGCCTTTTATCACTTCTTGAGCCTGAGAGAAATGTGTATTTTTTGCAATCAAAGAAACAGTAAGCTCATACATTTCTAAGAGCAACTGGCCTGTTGAATTTCCCAATTTTCTACTGCTGTATCTCTACTCCCAAAGACCTCAAAAACCAGGTGTGGTTCTTTCGGGCTTAAGAGTTAGTTCCCAGGCTCTTGAAAATTCATGTCTCTACTCATGTGTAGCCATTGTCAATGTACTACCAAGTTTTCCACGGACCCAAAGAGGTAGCTTAGGAGAAAGATGGAAAGCAAGGACTAAGTATTTAGTTACCCGACACAGAGAGGCATGGAAGCCACTGATGAGGACAGAGTATGGCTTAGGGTTTAAGGTCATTGCTTCTTGAAGATAGGAACCCAGCAGGGAGGCCCCAGATGGCCTCAGCAGCAGAAGAGAAAATGTCTACTCTGGAATGGTTCTCAAGCTTCAAAGATCTATAGAGATTGGTCACCAGGCCAGCTGAAGATCCTGTGATCTGTCTGTGGTCTGTCAGAAGACCTACCTTAGTTCTGAGGTTCAACCCTAACTGCCTCAGTGTACATGTTGCTGGTGAGAGACTATTTCTGCAGCTCACTCTGAATGCCAAGCCCAGTGCTGCTTTCTGAGGGGGCAGAAACACCTTATCAAAGGCAACTCTTGTGGGGACAAAACATGTCTCTTGATATCATAGGCCCTACTTCCTACTTTATTCATTTATTTGGCATCATTTGACAACAATTTTTCCCTTTCATGTCAGCAGATTCTTTTACAAAATTTTACTAGTTTAAATATAATCAGACCTCAGTTTTCAGACTAAAAAATAATACACATTAACTTTTAAAATACTTTTCAAACAAGGCAAAGGACAAGAAATATAGGCCAAGGAAACAGTGACCTTTTCACTTGGTCAAAGTCTGGTCTTTAAATCTTGATTAATGATGCTTTTGCAAGAAGTTTTTCCCAGTTAATTCCATCCAGTTCTGTTCTTCTCTATGGTATTATTTCCACTTGATATGTAGTCACAAAAAATAGTATTACATGAATTTGTACTTGTTTAGAAATTATTCCACAAGCATCAGTGTACATTTAGTTTTTAAAACTAGAGTGTAGTCAGAGACTATGCCTTTCATTTCTTCTGTTTATCCCTACCACAGAGTTTGGGTACTCTGGATATAGGAGGAGCTCAAAATTGTTGGCTAAGATACAAGTATAAAGAAACACTTTACATTTCATACCAAATAAGGATTTCAATGGCAATGGATATTACCACATAGCTGTGTATTATAACTCAGAGATTCTGTCAGATGGTGCAAATATTACCGTGCTGTAACCATCCAGAGTCCCAGGGTCACATTGGCAGCCAAAAGTACACTGCCACCAAGCAAGATGAAAAATCCTATCAGATCTTTGACATCATTGTCTCCAATCACTGAGGTAAGGGTAGCATCCAGGAAAGAGTTTAAAATCCACTGTCCATCCAAAGCAAAGCAGGGTACTGCATTAACAATAGCCAGAGCTCCAGAGAGGGAAATGAGGTACCTGGTTAAAATCAGTTAAGGAACCAACTGTGAGGCCTGAATGACCACCACATTTCTGTGAGCCAGAAGATATTTTACTGAACTTGAGGGAGGTTACAGTTGACAACTCTACTCTTTAAAAATCTCTGCCATTCCTTCTTAAACCTCTCCTATTTAAAACAAATGACTTCATAGTACTTCAGAGGTCAAAAACTTTAACTAGACTAATAAAGGCCAACCACTTATAAAGCCAAGCTAGAATGAACTCCTAGGAAGACTAAATCTTTCTAATCCTTTAATGATACAAGAGAAAGGAATGTGGAAGAAGTAAAGGGAAAATTCCCTTTTGATCCTTATAAAATATTACTTTATATTAGGAAACATAAAATTTCTGGCTTTTTTTTTTTTGAGACGGAGTCTTTCTCTGTCACCCTGGGTAGAGTGAGATGGCATCATAGCTCACAGCAACCTCAAATTCTTGGTTGGGCTCAAGCTATCCTCTTGCCTCAGTTTGTCTATTTTTAGTAGACATGAGGGAATCACTCTTGCTCAGACTGGTAACTCCTGAGCTCAGGCAATCCACCCTCCTCGGCCTCCCAGAATGCTAGAATTACAGGTATGAGCCACTGTTCTCAGACAAGCTTTTGGCTCTTGAACCCTATTTTACTATCATCTGTAATGTTATAGTGCAATTCTCTTTGCAACAAAGCTGTAGTCTCTACAAGGTACAATCTTCATTATATGTTTGTTTTTAGTAACTGCACATCTTTTTTCCCATTTCATCTTTTGGTAAATCATTGAGGAAAGAAATTT
The DNA here is from genome assembly GCA_963574575.1 of Galagoides demidoff. Taxonomy (NCBI): domain Eukaryota; kingdom Metazoa; phylum Chordata; class Mammalia; order Primates; family Galagidae; genus Galagoides; species Galagoides demidoff. The sequence goes on from CAUYQV010180091.1 coordinate 12,901, forward strand.
AAAAGATTTATTTATTTTTAAATTGAGACAGTCTCACTTTGTCATCCTTGGTAGAGTGCTGTGGTGTCACAGCAACCTCAAACTCTTGGGCTCAAGTGATGCTCTTGCTTCAGCCTCCTGAGTAGCTGGGACTATACGCACCAGTTACAATGCCTGGCTACTTTTTATTTTTATTTTGTTAGAGATGGGGTCTTGATTTTTGCTTAGGTTGGTCTCAAATTCATGAGCTCAAGCAATCCACCCACCTCAGCCTCCCAGAGTGCTAGGATTACAGGCAAGAGCCACCAAGCCCAGCCTAGAAATTTAAAACATTTAAAAGCAACAAAAATAAAGAACACTTCCAAAACTTTCCATGAATCAATTCTACATAATAATCAACTTTTTAAATTTCTTTTTTTTTTTTTAGACAGAGCCTCAAGCTATCCCCCTGGGTAGAGTGCCATGGCATCACAGCTCACAGCAACCTCCAACTCCTGGGCTCAAGCGAGTCTCCTGCCTCAGCCTCCCAAGCAGCTGGGACCACAGGTGCCCGCCACAGCACCGGCCATTTTCCGGTTGCAGCCATCATTGTTGTTTGGCGGGCCGGGCTGGGGATTCAAACCCACCACCCCAGGTGTACGTGGCTGGAGCCCTAGCCGACTGAGCCACAGGCGCCGAGCCAATAACAAGTCTATTGAGCACTAACTATGTGCTAGGCACTATGCCAAGGGTTTTTAGATACATTAATTTTTTTAATGCTCACAGAAGTATAAGATAGATGTCCTTTCACAGACGAGAAAGCTAAGATAAAATTATGTACTTGCAAATATCACTGTTGAATATCCCAGTAGTTGGTCCAGTTCATTCTGGGATCCCAGACATGTGTCCCTTCAGATCTGGCACACCCATCTCCTAGGTGGGTCTGGCTGGCAACCTCATGTATATGTTACTTTTACTCTCCCTGCCAGGGGCAGGAACAGCATGAGGGACATGGTGACTGATAAATGTTTTATAATTGCTTAAAATTATCACATATATAATCTCATGCTATTTTGCTCAAGAAGGAGAAATTGTTAGAAGATACTCACTATAGCAAAAGAGTAGGAAAGGAGAGCAAAGAAAGGGCACCAACTTTACCAGCCATGCAGGTCCCTGTCAGCCTTTGTGAAACCAGTATGGCCTATCTTCCTTCCTTTTTTCCTTCCTTTTTGCCTTCATTCCTTTCTTCTCTCCTTTCTTCCTTCCTTTCCTCTTTCCTTTCTTCTTTAGTTCCTTAGTTACTCATTTATCTTCTCAGCCATTCTCTCAGTTAGAACTTTATCACACACTACTATATGCAAAAGCTATGCTGGAAGCATGAAGATGATGTCCTTGTTAAAGAGCTTGTTAGTCCAGTTGGAGGAATAAGACCAGTCAACAGAAAGTGCCTAAGCATCCACTAACGGTTTCTATTTAGATGGTGTAGCCAGGAGCTACAGACGGGGAAAGGTTGCTAAGCTAGTCCATGGTGACTGCAGCCCAGCCTGTCCCAGGATAAAGAGACAGGCAGAACCTTCAAGGACAGGTGAAATTTGAACCAATGAGAGGTCTGTGGATAGCTCAGGTGGGGCCATCCAGATGGTGCCTGGAACAAAGTGAAGAGGCTGGTCTGTGCCCAACAGAGGGTTTGTGCAGGGCTGGCATGGATGGTCCCCCCTTTCCCATCAAGCCTTCTCCCATGGCCCTGCATCTTTCAAATACTCCACCACCCTCCGGCACCGTGTTCTTTATGCATCACGTTTGGCCTTTTTAGTGAGCCTTGCCCTAGACCTCTCTTTGTATACCCAGCCCCCACCCCCTTAGTTTTTCACATGTCTAGTGAGTGATCACTCTGAAAGAAAGAGAAAGGAAATAATGCTTTCTACTCTGTACTGGGCACTGGGCCAGGTATCTTGTGGGGTGTGTGTACCGCAGCCTCTCCCAGTCCTCACAGGCAGGAACTAGTGCCCCACAGTCAAGGGCCAGACTGAGGACAGAGCTGGGTACACAGGCTGTTCTGAGAGGCTGGGCCACAGTGACCCAAGGGCTCATTGTCATTTCCAGCTCCCACTCCTGAGATGCTCACAGCTGAAGGGGGTAGGGAAAAAATGTTCCATCACAGCCTCTAAAGATATTCAGACAGCCTTACCCAGTGGCCAATGAGAAAGCGCCTGCCGGGCCCATTAGCCCAGAAGCAGCAGCAACACATTTGAGTCAAGAGGGTCAGCCAGCCCCAGAAAGCCCTCGCTCAGCCCTCTCAGAGACTGTGGCTGGGGCCTAATTATCTCTCCTCTGAGGAGCCGGCCCTGGCTGAGTCTTCACAGAGCTGTGGGTCTCTGGCTGGTTCTGGGTCTTCTTTCTTTAGGGCCTAAATCCCTCCACAAAACCCCCAACTGCAAAAAACCAGCTCTCTTAGAAACCCAAAAGTGGGCTCAGCGCCTGTGGCTCAAGCGGCTAAGGCGCCAGCCACGTACACCTAAGGTGGCGGGTTCGAATCCCCAGTCCGGGCCCGCCAAACAACAATGATGGCTGCAACCAAAAAATGGCCGGGCGTTGTGGTGGGCGCCTGTGGTCCCAGCTACTTGGGAGGCGGAGGCAGGAGACTCGCTTGAGCCCAGGAGTTGGAGGTTGCTATGAGCTGTGA